>CM060347.1:32656638-32659138 GCA_030674155.1 Stramonita haemastoma | reverse complement strand
TCTGTGACAGTCAGTGTGTGTCTGTCAGCGTGCATGCATGCCTGTGTGTCTGTCTGTGTGTGTGTGTCTACTACTCACCAGAGCAGTGAAGCGAGCGTCCAGAAAGAGGTAGGCTTTGGTGATGGCGTAGGGAGCCAGGGTGATGGCGGTGAAGACAGGGATGATGCTCAGAGTCTTGGTCACCTTGGCGATGTGATCCTGCTGCTGCTGCTGCGTCTGCTGCTGCTGCTGCTGCTGCTGTCGTTGTTGCTGGTGGTGGTGATGTTGCTGCTGCTGTTGATGCTGCTCACCCTGACTCTGGCTGTCTCTCGTTCCTTTGGGGCCCGGGGTCTGACTCCTCCCTCCTGACATGACCAGCCTGAGGAGAGTGACAGTGTGTTCTTTAGCTGTTTGAGGAGAACACAGACTGAAGGCGACAGAGACAGAAGAAGAGTCATAAAAAAGGAGCAGAGAAAGAAGAAAGAAACATAGAAAGAACAGCGGAACAGGATTTCACGTGTAGGCAAGATATTCTGCGTGCGTTCGCACACGGGATCTCGGTTTATGGTCTCATCTGAAGGACTTTGGGGGGGGGGGGGGGGGGGGGGGGAGTGGAGTCAGCACTGACGTTAACTCCAGGGGAAAAATCCCCTCGAAACGGGAATCGAACCCGGGTCGTCAAATTGTGAGCGCAATGTTCTGACAACTAGGCTACCCCGCAACAGAGTAAGACAGAAGAAGGCAACAGAGAAGTCAACAACAGAAGTCACCAGAAACAACTAAGAAGAAGAACCCCCCCCCAAACACCCCCTCCACGCCCCTCCCCCCTCCCCGCCCCACCCCATTGCCTAGTGGTCATGGGGACGGGATAGCCTAGTGGTCAGAACAAAAAAAACTGAAATTAACAGACAGCTTTTACGAAAACAAACCAACAAAGTCAAATCCTTAATCCATTCAGCAAATACAAATTTCTATTCTGCTCAAGTTCTCAATGCTACATCAATGAAATCTCTTTTTTCCCTCACCTCAACTCTTCTTGGATCTGATAAGGCAAGTCCTCTGCCTACCGCCTACAGCCATTCTGAACTTCCTGCTATTTTTTCTTCCTTCTTCTCTGACAAAGTCCGCAATATTCGATCCAGACTGGATCAGACTTCTTTCCAACCTGCCCCTCCTGATCCCCAATTCGCTGGCACTCCTCTCCTTTCCCTTCATCCAGCAAGGGAGAGTGAAATCATGACAATCTTGAAAGAAATGACGATAAAATCATGCGATCTTGATCCAATACCTGCTTCTCTTTTCACTCAGTGCCTTCCACAGCTTATACCCACCATCACAAAAAATTGTAAACTCATCTCTTCTTTCAGGGATTTTTCCACCAGCTCTCAAAACTGCAATAGTTACACCCCTACTCAAAAAGCACGACCTCGACCCTAACACTCTGAAGAACTATAGACCTGTTTCCAATCTGCCTTTTATCTCCAAAGTCCTTGAAAAAGTTGTTCTGAAACAACTCAACAGCCATCTCCATTCCAATAGTCTCCTCCCCCCGTTCCAGTCTGCCTACCACATCAACCACAGCACCGAAACCACCCTAGTGCACACCTTAAACTCGCTTCTACATGCTTCTGACTCAGGGAAAATCTCCCTCCTCATTCTTCTCGACTTATCTGCAGCATTTGACACTATAGACCATTCAATTCTTCTCTCCCGTCTCCAAAACACTTTCGGTATTAAAGGCACTGCCCTTACCTGGTTTAGTTCGTACCTGACAAACCGATTTCCAAACTGTGGCAGTAAACAAGATTCATTCCACACCAACCAAACTAGAATGCGGAGTCCCTCAAGGATCTGTTCTAGGCCCTGTTCTCTTTACTCTCTACACTGCTCCACTGTCACATGTTATTAACCGTCATCAGATCAACCATCACTTTTATGCAGACGACTCTCAGATTCTAAGCAGTGATACACCTGAAAATCTGCCTTCTCTCTTGACAAATATGTCCTACTGCCTTCAAGATATCCAAACTGGATGATACAGAACAAATTACAATTAAACACCAACACTGTCTTTTTATCACAACAACTTCAATAGAATTCGGCAATACGTCAGTCCCTCTATCCAGTGCTGTAAAGTATCTAGGAGTCGTTATTGACAACACACTCTCCATGCAAAAATTCATCACCCAGACCTGTCAGTCATGCTACTATCAACTACGTCGTATTAGTGCAATTCGAAAGTACCTGTCCACTGATGCAACATCCAAACTAGTCACTTCTCTTATTCTTTCACGTCTGGACTATTGCAATTCTCTTTTGGCTGGTCTGCCAGCATCATCTATCCGCTCTCTCCAACGTATACAAAACTCTGCAGCTCGACTGGTCCTCAGAAAGAAAAAATCTGAACACATTACTCCTCTCTTGCAATCTCTCCACTGGCTGCCTGTGCCACAGAGAGATCAGTAACTCTCTGTTATAAATGTCTCCACAAAACAGCACCCTCCTACCTCTGTGAATGTCT
>CM060347.1:32649138-32654138 GCA_030674155.1 Stramonita haemastoma | reverse complement strand
CACACACAACTACAGACTAGCATCATTATCTTCATCATCGTCATCATGATCAGCAGCAGCAGCAGCAGCAGCAGCATAATCTTCTTCTTCTTCTTCTTCTTCTTCTTCTTCTTCTTCTTCTTCTCTTCTTTCTTCTTCTTCTTCTCCGTCTTCTTCATCATCATCATCATCATCATCATCATCATCATCATCATCATCATCATCATCTTCTTCTTCTTCTTCTTCTTCTTCTTCTTCTTCTTCTTCTTCTGGACGCTGCCACACTTTATAACAATGAAATAATATTATTAGGTGACTTTAATATTGATTTACTAAAACCTCAGACACAATGGGTTCAGCTTTTCAAAACTTTTAATTTAAATCAGCTTATTGACTGTCCAACTCGTATTACAGACACCACTAGCACTCTCATTGACCACGTTTACGTTTCTTCCGAACAGAACATAGCTGAAGTTTGTTCACCTGTTTCTTCGTGCAGTGACCATTTCCCTATTTGTGTAACTTGGTCGAGAAAAGGGATAAAAATTCCCAGGACAGGACACAAAACAATAAAATACAGATGCTTTAAACAGTTCAAAGAAGATGTTTTTCTTAATGATGTGGCAAACTCCACTTTGTCACATGTTTATCAGTATACTGATCCAGGTGAAGCCATAGACTTCTGGATACGCACCTTTTCTAAAATATATAATAAACATGCTCCAATAAAAACAAAACGAGTGAAATTCAAGCCAAAACCTCCATGGATATCAGCAGAAATAGAAAACGAAATAAAAGTAAGAGACTGTTTAAAATCTAAACATGATAAAGAGTTTAAAAACCAAAGAAACAAGGTGACAAACATGAAGCGTGCAGCAAAACAAAAGTACTTTCAAGATCTTGTATCCGACAGAAAAAACTGCAGACACATTTGGAAAACCATTAATCTACTAACAAATAAAACTAACAAAAAGGCACAAACTACAGTTAAAGATATTTCATCTTTGAGTCTGAATAAACATTTTGTTGGGATAGCCAACAACCTAATAAAGTGTGAAGACTGGAAAAGTAATGATTTGAAACATTTAAGAGCATATTGTGAGTCTAAAAATATACACTCTAAATTAGACATTCCATTTATTTCCTTACCTGAAGTGCTGACATCCCTCTTACAATTAAAGCAGTCAACCACAAAAGATGTTGATGGACTAGATGGTAAAATAATTAAAATTGCTGCGCCTGTAATAGCAGACACCCTTACCTATATTTATAATCTTTGTATTGACAAAGCTTATTTTCCTTCTCATTTTAAAAAGGCTAAAGTAATTCCTCTCTTTAAATCTGGCGCATCAGATGACCCATCGAACTACAGGCCGATATCAATTTTGTCTATCTTATCAAAGCCTTTAGAAAAGCATGTTAAAAAATCTTTACTTTTACATTTAGAAAAATATGACCTAATCAATCCAAGTCAATCAGGTTTCAGAAAAAAACATTCATGTCACACGGCTCTGATAAATATGGTAGACAAATGGCTTCTGAATATTAATAACAATATGTTTACCGGAGTTGTCTTCGCCGATTTTGCAAAGGCTTTTGATGTGATAAACCACACACTTCTGTTAAAGAAACTACACCTATATAGAATATCAAAGAATACCTTTCAATTTTTTGAATCATTTTTATCAAATAGACAACAGTCAGTCTTTGTTGGAAAGTCTCAGTCTGCTTTTCTCACAGTAACCAATGGCGTTCCCCAAGGTTCAGTTCTGGGTCCTATACTTTTCTCTATATATATTAATGATTTACCATTGTACATGAATGCTTGTTGTGAATTATTTGCAGATGACAATTCAATTTATGCTGAAAATCATTCCTTACAAATTTTGTCATCTAATCTCCAAGATAATATACATCAGCTTACCAGATGGGCAGAACTAAATCACATGTCCCTTAATCCAATAAAGACTAAATGTATGTGTATAACAACCAGACAAAAGCGACAGAATCAGATATCTTCTATGTCCCCTATAAATGTTTCAGGTGAAAAAATTGAAGAAGTAAATTTCCACAAGGTGCTAGGAATCATTATTGATCATAATCTTTCATGGCAAGACCACATCGCCAATCTAAGTAAAGTTGTATCTCAAAAGGTGTTTCAGTTATCCAAAATAAAACATTTCCTTAATCTTAGCACTAGAAAACAGTTTTTCTATGCACACATAAGTTCTGTTATAGAATATGCATCAACCTTGTGGGATTCTGCAAGTGCAAATACATTAAAACCTCTGATTAGATTATACAAGCGTGCCATTAAACTTATTCTATTGAAATCAAGCTCATTAACTTCCGTGGACTATAAATCAGTTGGTATTTTGCCATTTAAATTGCAGTTGGAATACAACAAAGCTTTAATGATGCACAGAATAGTGTATGGAAATGCACCGCCCACTCTGGCAAAACATTTTCAAATAAATACATATCGTCATTCACATAAACTTACTGTGCCAAAACCAAGAATAGATCTGTTTAAAAGTAGTCTTGTATATAGCGGTGGCACTTACTGGAATAACCTGCCAGCATCCTTAAAAAGTGTAACTTCTATGCTAAACTTTAAAAAATCATTGAAACATTTTCTTATGAATGAAAGGCTGACAGAGACTGGCTGTTGATCTTGTCTTATTAGAAAAAAAAATAGCATATTGTTTTCTTGTTAATCGGACAAAATGTCAGTCATGGTTTGCCATGACTTCATTTAATCATGTTTTACATATGTCTTTTTATCAGCTGTCTGTCATTCTCTGTCTGTCTGTCTGTCTGTCTGTCTGTCTGTCTGTCTGTCTGTCTGTCTGCCTGCCTGCCTGCCTGTGAAACTGAGTGTCTTTAGTCTGTCCGTCTGTCTGTATTCTATCTCTCATCTGCCTGTCTATCCCTTCTCTGTCAGTCTCTACTCTGCTCTGCTCTGCTCTGCTCTGCTCTGTTCTACTCTACTCTACTCTACTCTACTCTACTCTACTCTACTCTACTCTACTCTACTCTACTCTACTCTACTCTACTCTACTCTACTCTACTCTACTCTACTCTACTCTCTAGTCAATCATATTTCTTATTTTCTAATCTGATTTTGTGATTTTGTTCTCTCATTTTGTAAAAGATAAAGCATAAGCGTAGAAAATGTTTCTTGTATTTGGATTATGTTATGGATTTTTTTTTTTCTTTTTTTTTTCACTCATACAATGTATATGTGCAGTTTGTTTGTTATTGCTATGCCTTTCTTTTCTTTTCTTCCTTTTTCCCCAGAAGGGTGGTTGTAAAAAGGCACGTTTTCTTATGCCATTACCCTCTTTAAATACTCATTCATTCATTCGTTCATTATTCTCTCTCTCTCTCTCTCTCTCTCTCTCTCCTCTCTCTCTCTTCCTCTCTCTCTCTCTCTCTCTCTCTCTCTCTCTCCTCTCTCTCTTCTCTCTCTCTCTCTGCTGGCTGCTCTTGCTGCTCTCTCGTCTGTCTGTCTGTCTGTCTGTCTTCTCTTCTCTCTCTCTCTCTTCTCTCTCTCTCTCTCTCTCTCTCTCTCTCTCTCTCTCTCTCTCTCTCTCTCTCTCTCTCTCTCTCTCTCTCTCTCTCTCTGAATCTTGAAATTGATTTTTCTGTACCCTTTGTATTAGTATTTTTGCTTTTCGTTCGAAAGTATTTTCATTATCTATTTTCGTATTGTGTACATTTGCAACTTTTCATTGTATATTGTTGGGGTTTTTGTTTGCTTGTTCATCTTTTGTTTTGGGTGTGTTGGGGGGAGTCTTTTCCGAGGGCTGGATGTAAAAAAGCAATCTTTGCTTATTCTATTACCCTCTTTGAATAAAGAAAGTTTTCAAAGTTTTCTTCTTCTTCTTCTTCTTCTTCTTCTTCTTCTTCTTCTTCTTCTTCATTATAGTCATCATCATCATCAGCAGCAGCAGCAGCAGCAGCAGCAGCAGCAGCAGCAGCAGCAGCGGCAGCCTCCTTATGATGATAGTTATCTACCTGCATTATGATGGTAGTTATTTACCTGTATTATGATAATGATTATTTACCTGCATTATGATGATGATTGTTTACCTGTATTATCATGATGATTATTTACCTGTACGATGATGATTATCATTTACCTTTATTATCATGATAGTTACCTGTATTATGATTGTAGTTATCTACCTGCATTATGATGATAGTTATTTACCCGCATTATGATGATAGTTATTTACCTGCTTTATTATGATAGTTATTTACCTGTATTATGATTATCATGATTTACATGCATTATGATGATAGTCATTTACCTGCTTTATTATGATTATTATTTACCTGCCTTATGATGGTCATTATTTACCTGTATTATGATGATCATTATTTACCCGCATTATGATGATAGTTATTTACCTGCATTATGATGATCATTATTTACACGCATTATGATGATAGTCATTTACCTGCTTTATTATGATAGTTATTTACCTGTATTATGATGATAGTTATTTACCTGTATTATGATGATAGTTATTTACCTGTATTATTATGATAATTATTTACCTGCATTATGATAACAATGATTATTTTACCAGCATTATGATGATAATTATTTACCTGCATTATGATGATAATTATTTAACTGCGTTATGATGATAATTATTTACCTGCATTATGATAATCATTTACCTGCGTTATGGACAGCGTGTGGCTCAAGACAACATTCCAGGAGTTGATGATGCTGGAGAATCTCAGATAGACACTGCACACACACACACACACACACACACACACACACACACACCACACACACACACAACACACACACACACACACACAACACACACACACACACACACACACACACACACACACACACACACACACACACACACACACACACACACACACACACACTAAGATCAGGAAAGATGGCAACAGGGACACAGTGCATCTGTTCTACATTGATTCAGGTGCACACAGCAACAAGATTACATTGCCCATCCTCATCAGAAAAG
>CM060347.1:32626638-32639138 GCA_030674155.1 Stramonita haemastoma | reverse complement strand
ACAACTATGTTTCATTTTAGTTAACATCCACCCTAAAGCTAAAGTGGCCAGAGCAACGGAATACATCCTAGATCATTTCCATGTGTAAGACTCTGTATCCCCTGATGCCCCAAAGGTTATCCTGGGAGATTTTAACAGTTGTTTTTGTAAAACGTTGAAGAACTTTGAACAGTACCATGAGTATGTGACCTGTTCCACTTGCTGAAATGAAATCCTTGATTTGTGCTATGGGACTGTAGCAGGTGCATATAAATCCTTGCCTTTGCCTCCCCTGGGATCATCCGACCACAACTGCATTTTACTAGCACCCATGTACCAGTCAGTGTTTCAGCACCTCCAGCCCATAGTCAAGACCACAAAGAAATGGACTGCCGATAGCATAGGCTCTACATTGCAAGGCTGCTTTGATTGCACTGACTGGGGTGTGTTTTATAACGTGTGTTCTGACCAAAATGAGCTATTAATGTTGTTTCTTCTTATTTTTCATTTTGTGTCTGTTGTATCATTCCAACAAAGGAGATAACTATTTACCCCAATAACAATCCTTGGGTTACAAAGGATATGAAACAGGTGTCAAACAAAAAGAAAGTACTTAGTATATAATATTACACAGGCACAGAAGAACAAAAGATACAGATAAATAAAGAAGTCAAAGCTGCTGTTTCACAGGCTAGACACATGTTTAAACGTAAGACAGAAGACAAGTTTGCAGGGAACAATTTTCATGCGGCATGGCAGTGTATCAAAAATATGTCAGCAGTAAACATGACAGCTGCCCCACATAGGTCAAAGATTAGCCTGCAGGCGGTATGTGATAACAGGTTACCAGATCATTAAATGCATTTTTTACTTGCTTTGAAAGGCGTGGTTTTTCAGAGGATATCAATGGCATGAAGCACTCTGCTTTTTGAGAATAGTGTCATTGTTGATGAAGAAGTTATTTGTAGTGAAAGCACTTAAGTTTAACTCTAGTCTTAGTCTCATATGGTTTAGTGAACTGACACTATCAATTTCCTGTTCATGGAAGGATTTGGTGAAAATGAGCTGAAATGGGTAGGTATGTTTAAAATCTAATATCTCTCATATTATAAAACAGATGATCTGCATGAAATTTGAGAATAGTGTTGGCAAATGGTTGTTACGTATATGTTGCATTATTTTTCTTGTGTGTTTGTGTCATGTGTCAAAAGTTGTTTTGTCTGCAATTATCATTATTATGATGTAATCTCTAGTAAACAACATTTATGATTAAACACAATTGTGTGACTGGTGTTTCCCTGTATTCAGATCTGTATGAAAACACTGCAATATAGTATAAATCTTATGAATTAAACTTAAACTAGTCAAGTATGTACATGTGTGTGTGTGTGTGTGTGTGTGTGTATGTGTGTGTGTGTGTGTGTGTTGTAGTGTGTGTGTGTGTGTGTGTGTGTGTCTGTGTGTGTGTGTCTGTGTGTGTGCATACGTGCATGCATGCATGCATGTGTTCGTGTGTGTGTAATGTGTGTGTGTGTGTGTGTGTGTGTGTGTGTGTGTGTGTGTGTGTGTGTGTGTGTGTGTGTGTGTGTGTGTAACGTTTGTGTAATGTGTGTTTGTGTAATGTGTGTGTCACTGTGTGTGTGTGTGTGTGTGTGTGTGTGTGTGTGTGTGTGTGTGTGTGTGTGTGTGTGTGTGTGTGTGTGCGTGTAATGTGTGTGTGTAACATGTGTGTTTGTGTAGTCAAGTCAAGTGAAACTTTTATTTCCAGATGGTACATTGACTAAGCAGTACAGTTGCTTTTTTTCATCAAGCCATCCATCTAAGGAAAAAAATATATGTATATTATGCATATATTTGAAAAAGGAAAAACCTTAAGAAGATATGTGTAATGTGTGTGTGTGTGTGTGTGTGTGTGTGTGTGTGTGTGTGTGTGTGTGTGTGAGTGACTGTGAGTGAGTGAGAGAGAGAGAGAGAATATATCTGTATAAAATTTTGTGTGCTAAGCATGGCTGTTCATGATTTCTTTAGTCTTGTTTTTCAGTATTGTGTTTGCCCCCACCCCCCCCCCCCCCACCCCTTCCCATATTTCCTTGATTTCCATTTACATTATTGATTGTATTATATGTTTACAAGGACAGGTTGTAGGTTCTGAGACAAGGCTTTCTCCTAAACCTTTGCCTTCTCTCTGTTGCTTGCTGTATATTTTATAAAAACAACAACCGTCGTTTTTGTAACAGAAGTCACTAGCTCTCTCATTCTCAGTCATTTTGTCTTGCTTGCAGCATGCATCAAGCCTAATGCCCCAAGTATTGTCACACTCACACACATGTGACAGGACAATCAGCTGTGTTGCTACAGGGTCAGTGCTGGTGTACCTTATCTGGGTCAGGTGTGAGTCATGAGTGTGACAGTGTGAGTTACTTATGATAATAAACGCAAGGCTCTCACCATTCACCTGTAGATATAATATGTATCATTGTATGTATCCAGAAAGATACTTTTCTTTTATCTCACAACTGCTCAGCTTTGCTGTTCTTAGCAATAAAAATTAATTTTAAAAGATGAGAGAAAAATCCCTCCCACCCCAACAAAAAAAAGAAACTTTTTAGAAAGATAGGCTAAAACAACCACAAAGCATTCCAGACATATTCTTATGTTGGAAAGCAATATATGATATATTATATTCACAGTGGAAACACTGCTCCATAAACATATAATATTCATATAATGTAATATTTATCCTTTTCTCCATCTGGCTTATACTGCAATTGTAAACACTACAACAGTGAGAAAAATGACAATCTTTCAGTTTCTTTGCTGCTCTTAACACAGACATTTCTGAATGATACTGTTTACAATTATTGATTGTATTTTGATGTGTGGACAGGTGCTGTTGATAATCAAGAGTAGATAATCATTGATGACAGGTGTTTTGTTTGTGGACAGGTGCTGTTGATGGGGGTAATTATTGTTGACAGGTGTTTTATATGATGACAGGTGCTGTGACAGGTGTTTGATGTGTTAACAGGTGCTGTTGATGGGCAAGAGTAGATAACTATTGATGACAGGTGTTTTGTGTGTTGACAGATGCTGTTGACAGGTGTTTTATGTGTTGACAGGTGCTGTGACAGGGTGTTTGATGTGTTGAAAGGTGCTGTTGATGACAGGTGTTTTGTGTGGACATATGCTGTGACAGGTGTTTTATGAGTGAACAGGTGCTGTGACAGGTGTATTGTGTGTGGACAGGTGCTGTTGATGGGCAAGAGTGGGTCAGGCAAGACCAGCATGCGGTCCATCATCTTCGCCAACTACATCGCCCGCGACACACGCCGCCTGGGGGCCACAAGTAAGTGCTGGGGAACATGGGATCTGAGTTAGTTACCAGAGCATGAGAGTTGATAGTGCTTCTTTTGTTTGCTTTACAGTGAATGTGTGTGTGTGTGTGTGTGTGTGTGTGTGTGTGTGTGTGTGTGTGTGTGTGTGTGTGTGTGTGTGTGTTTGTGCATGTGTGTGTGTGTATACACATGTGTGTGTGTGTTTGTTTATTTATTTATTCATTAATTTATTCATTTATTTCAAGGATAAAGCACTCGTATGCTTTTTTGCATCCAGTGCCTGTGTGTATGCAGTTTTATAAATTTTGTCATTTGTGTGTGTGTGCGTGCGCACATGTGCATGCATGCATGCATGTGTGTTGCGTGCGTGAGAAGCTGAGGTCTCTGATGCCTCGCTCCCATACGACCACATAGGTTATGGGACACCGTTTCCTTCACCTTTTATTTAATGTTGATATTATATATAATATATATATATATATATATATATATATATATATATATATATATATATATATATATATATATATATATATATGCCTTGAAAATTTGGGGGAAAAGTTTACCAAGTGTTTGCTTCTGGTTTGTTTTTCTTCTCTCTCTCTCTCTATATATATATATGTATACTAGGAAGGATATATATATATCCTTCCTGTAACATGTGATATGTGTGCCTGTTGTGTGACAGTTGATGTGGAGCACTCCCATGTGCGTTTCCTGGGCAACCTGGTTCTGAACCTGTGGGACTGTGGAGGGTGAGTGTAGTGTAGTGTAGTGTAGTGTAGTGTAGTGTAGTGTAGTGTAGTGTACTGTAGTGTAGTGTAGTGTAGTGTAGTGTAGTGTAGTGCACTGTAGTGTAGTGTAGTGTAGTGTAGTGCACTGTAGTGTAGTGTAGTGCACTGTAGTGTAGTGTAGTGTAGTGTAGTGTAGTGCACTGTAGTGTACTGTAGTGTACTGTAGTGTAGTGCACTGTAGTGCACTGTAGTGTACTGTAGTGTACTGTAGTGTACTGTGGTGTACTGTAGTGTAGTGTAGTGTAGTGTAGTGTAGTGCAGTGTAGTGCACTGTAGTGTACTGTAGTGTACTGTAGTGTACTGTGGTGTACTGTAGTGTAGTGTGGTGCACTGTAGTGTAGTGTAGTGCACTGTAGTGTAGTGTAGTGTACTGTAGTGTAGTGCACTGTAGTGTACTGTAGTGTACTGTAGTGTACTGTAGTGTACTGTGGTGTACTGTAGTGTAGTGTAGTGTAGTGTAGTGCAGTGTAGTGCAGTGTAGTTTAGTGTAGTGTGGTGTACTGTAGTGTACTGTAGTGTACTGTAGTGTACTGTAGTGCAGTGCAGTGCAGTGCAGTGCAGTGCAGTGCAGTGCAGTGCAGTGCAGTGCAGTGCAGTGTAGTGTAGTGTAGTGTAGTGTGGTGTACTGTAGTGTACTGTAGTGCAGTGCAGTGCAGTGCAGTGCAGTGCAGTGCAGTGCAGTGCAGTGTAGTGTAGTGAAGTTTAGTGTAGTGAAGTTTAGTGTAGTGTAGTGTAGTGTAGTGTAGTGTAGTGTAGTGTAGTGTAGCCTTACAACCAAAAAGACATGGTGTCGCAAAGTTTAGTGAGCTTTGTAATTTTTTAAAACATTTATTTAACACTTTCTACCCCGGGTACGGATTAATCCGTACCACACGATCATCTCCCCTGGACGGGGTACGGATTAATCCGTACCACAGCAGGCACTTTCACTTTCGCCCTCCCATTCTGTTCTATTCTCACGTTGTCGTTTTAGCTTGTTGGCTTTAGCTGCCACGTTGGTCGCACATCGTTCACAGCTAATTTGCATATAAATTGAGCCTGTTTTTGTTGTGTTTATTGTTGTTTTACGTGTCATATGCTTGTAGTATGGCTTTGGTACATCATCCTTTCACTGCTGACGAAGTAACAGAAGTTTTAAACCAGTTATTACGTTGCCGATAAAGATCGTGTTTTGGATAGAGATCGTGAGAGCTTTGAGTCTCGTGATACTCACTGTGTGCCGCTCGAGGAGCGAGATAGGCCAGCTAAAAGGGGTGGGAAGGGGGGGTGACTGGGAGGGGCGTGGCCTTGGTACTGTGAGTACCGCTACGATAAACACCAACTGTTTACATGAAAATGAACTACAAGCCACCTGGTGAAGTGCAAACATTCTGTACATATGAATAAAGTAGTGTAGAAAAGTTCAGGAACTTTCTTGGACTAGGGAAGAAATGTTATCTGTATATTCCATGATCGTTATTGTGACAGTGTCGTGTCTACAGTTCAGTGGTTCCCTTTGATTATATTACATTTGATGCATGCTGGAAGAAAACTTGTATAGTACCTATGTTTGTCCCTGTTTATTTGAGATTCTTGTATAGTTTTGTTGTTGTTGTGTTGTATTTGTTGCATACATTGTGTAAAAATCATAAGCCCATCAGTGGGATCATCACTTAAAATCAGAGCAATTACGTAATTTGACACCATAATTAACATACTCTTTTTTATGCAATATAAATTTTTATGCACGCATATAATGGCCAGTCATTTACCCACATAATGCCATAGTTTCATAAGAAATGGGCTTCAAACAAAAAAGATATGAGGATTTTACTATGATGACCCAGTGCACACTGCACTCAGCTGCTGCAGGGCTGGTCCACAGAGACTGCAGTGCAGCTGCACCCTTGGGGTACAAAGTGTTAACTAAATTTATTTATTCATTTATTTTATTTTCATTCTCTTATTTCAAGGATAATGGAATAAGCTCCTATGTGCTTTTTTTTTTTTTACATCCAGTCCCCATGTGCATGCAGTTTTGTAAATTTTGTCATCTGTTCCCACTGGCGCACAATGGCTTTCTCTACCAAAGAACTGGTTTTATTGTGTGCACAAGATGTTCTGCATGCATTTGCTCACAGAACATCAGTTTATAGTCTCATCCGAAGAACTTTTGGGGAGAGTGGAGTCAGCACTGATGTTAGCTCCATAGGAAAAATCCTTTTGAGGAGGATTCGAACCTGGGTCAGCAGATGACGAGTGCAGTGCACTAACCACCAGGCTATCTCATCCCCTCTTTGCTATACAAAGTAAGGTAGTGTCATGTTCCCCTCATCCCCTCTTTGCTATACAAAGTAAGGTAGTGTCATGTTCCCCTCCACTTATTTTTAAAACTTGTATCATATGATCGGCGTAACTATTTTGAGTCTCAACCCCCCCCCAAAAAAAACAACCAAAACAAAACCAAAAAAATCCAAAACAAAACAACAACAAAAAACAGACATAAGTGTTGAGGGAGTGATCAGGATGTGATGGTGTAACTGAGTGTTAGAAGGTGGACTTTGGATATAGAGTAACACATGCTTGCACATGCACACACACACACACACACACACACACACACACACACACACACACACACACACACACACACACACACACACACGCACAGCATCATCTAAGTAAACTGATGAGGTTGTAGCTCTTGTCAATTTTAGTAAATTTTTACCCTGCCCCTTTCCCCACAGCTATCTTTTCAGTCTCCTCCTTGTTGTTGCTCTACAATCACACAGGTCTTCAGGTATAGGGAATTTTATGTGTTCTATAAATCATGCATACATTCAACCATTTTTCAGAACTTTTCTCTTCTCTCATCTCTGCCACCCCTTGTTGGGAGGGCTGTGTAGTGCCAGGTCTTCTCCTGTGCTTGTCACTCTGCAGGAGGTCTGCCTGCTGGCCTCAGCCAATGCATTCTGACTTCAGAGTAGCTCATTTTATTGAACAGGTTGCATGCTGGGTATGTTTGTGTTTCCTTAACCCACCAGATGCTGACATGATCTATGGGATCTTTGATGCGCAGAACTATTATTCTGAGTGTGTACATATATATATATAGATAGATACACAAAGGAAATCAAGGCACTGGCAGGCCTGAGCTTAAACTTGACCTGGAAGATCTTTAAAAAAAATCCCAACCCTTATCCTTTTCCTTGCGGGTAACTCGCTATAGGGTAACCAACCATCTATTACCCTTTCCTTCTTATCACTCTCTGCTGGGTTATGGTTGCGAACAAATATGCACAGTGCTCATTTACGGGAAAAGAGAGGTTCTTTCCCTTAACTTAGGGACAGTGTTAATCCCTACAAGGCCTCTGCCAAGAGTTGAATCCTGTTGAAAGCAGTGTACATTCAGATTATCTAAAATGCTTGAACCATTTAGAATGTAATACACATTTGATATTCTCTAGAATGTTTTGAATCACTTAGAATGTAGTATACAATTAATTTATTTGGAAAGTTTTAATCGTTTGGAATGTAGCGTAGTGTGTGTGTGTGTGTGTGTGTGTGTGTGTGTGTGTGTGTGTGTGTGTGTGTGTGTGTGTGAACATGTAATTTGATCATTTTATTTTTGAACGGTTGCATGCGTTGACTGATTTGAATGCAAGAATTTTGATTTGTGTGCTTTACAAGATTCAGCTCTATATGAATACTCTCTCTCTCTCTCTCTACAGACAAGAGGCGTTCATGGAGAACTACTTTGCCAGCCAATTTGTTACGCTTATCCTATTACCCTTTACAAATTTGATTTCTTCATTGTTTGTTTATTGTTCATTGTTTGTACATCATTCTCTCTCTCCACACAGACAAGAGGCATTCATGGAGAACTACTTATTTACTTGTTTGTTCATTGTTTGTTCATCATTCTCTGTTCTCTGTGCTTACAGACAAGAGGCGTTCATGGAGAACTACTTTGCCAGCCAATTTTTACACCTATCCTATTACCCTCTCTAAAAAAAAATGTGTTAACTGTTTTTTTATTGTTCATTGTTCACCGTTCTCTGTCCTCTCTCTTTACAGACAGGAGGCGTTCATGGAGAACTACTTTGCCAGCCAATTTTTACACCTATCCTATTACCCTCTCTAAAAAAAAATGTGTTAACTGTTTTTTTATTGTTCATTGTTTGTTCATTGTTCATCATTCTCTGTCCTCTCTCTGTGCAGACAAGAGGCGTTCATGGAGAACTACTTTGCCAGCCAGCGCGACAACATCTTCCGCAACGTGGAGGTGCTGATCTACGTGTTTGACGTGGAGAGCCGCGAGCTGGACAAGGACATCCACTACTACCAGTCCTGTCTGGAGGCCATCCTCCAAAACTCCCCCGACGCCAAGATCTTCTGTCTGGTGCACAAGATGGACCTGGTGCAAGACGACCAGAGAGAACTGGTGAGAAGGGGGAGGGAAAGAGAGGGGGGGGAAGAGAGAGAGGAAGGGAGGGTGGGTGGGAGGAGGGAGAGAGAGACACACTCATACACACAGAATTCTCCAGACGCCAAGATCTCCTGTCTGGTGCACAAGATGGATCTTGTGCAGGACGACCAAGAGAGAACTGGTCAGAGGGGGGGGGGGGGGGGGGGGGGGGGGGAGAAAAAAAACCCAACCAAACTAAAAATAATAAACAACCCAAAAACAAAACAAAACCCACCAACCCCTAAAACAAGAACTGGAACATCCAGCAACAAATGTGAAAAATCACCTACAAACAGCAACATCTCCTCGCCCCTGCCCTCCAAAAAACCAACAAAATAACAACAATAGGAATACAAATACCGTAAACAGGAAAAATACTGCACCAAAAAAAAAGCAACCAACCATAAAACAAAACACACAAAAAATCTTCACAAAAAAAAAAATTAATTACCGGATTAGAGCGTCTTTAAAGTCCAAAGCAATTATAACAACGAACTGTTTAAAATGAAAATTTGTGTGTATGTGTGCATGCTTGTGTGTGTGCGTGCATGTGCATGACTTTGAGTGTGTGTGTGTGTGTCTCATACACACGCTTTGACACACGAATATACGCACGTGTGTTAGAGCATGTATGAGAGTGTATGCACTTGTATATGTACAGGTCTACATGTCTGGATGCACAGAGGTGTGTTGTTCAGGCACACGAATAAACTGCACACAGCCCCGACTGTCTTAGTGTGTGTGGCCATAATAATCCACAGTGATAACAGCAGTCACAATATCACAAATAATCAGTGTGTGTGTGTGTGTGTGTGTGTGTGTGTGTGTGTGTGTGTGTGTGTGTGTGTGTGTGTTTTGTTGTTGTCGTCTTCAATTTTACGTCTGTTCAACTCTTAGTGATATCAGACGATGCAAAAAACAACAACAACAAAAAAAAACACCTCAAAAACGTGTCACCCTCCACCCTTAAAAACAACAAATACAAACAAATGGAAAAAAAAAAACCCAGCCCATAAGGAAACTTGGTTATGCAATAGAAATAACAGAAATATAAGAACTCATTAACGTTAATGTAACTATAACAAATGTCCTATCGGACTGTGATAGAGACCCTTTACAATTTCAAATGCCAATTTTAAATTACTGAATATGCTGGTGAGAGAGTTTTCAGAAAAATGGGACATGAAAGGCTTTACACTCTTGCAGTCAAAAAGTATATGAGTATTAGTGATATTCTCACCACACAGGCATTTACCATTTTTGCTGAACTTGGTTATCAATGCGTTTAGTTTCATTCTATAAAATAGTGTATTAATTCTTCTTGATGTGAAAACATTTACACAAGTCTTTCAAGTGTGTGTGTGTGTGTGTGTGTGTGTGTGTGTGTGTGTGTGTGTTTCAGATTTTCCGGGAGAGAGAGGACGACCTGAAACGTCTGTCCAAACCTCTGGAGTGCACCTGTTTCGCCACCTCCATCTGGGATGAGACGCTGTACAAGGTGAGTGGGTCAGTCAGTCACTGATGGTGGTGGTGATGATTGTGTGAGGCTTTGTCTGCAGGCAGGGAAACTTGTCTTGTTTCTGTGGGCACTGTTGAGTTGGTTTTTGTTTGATTGTGTGTGGGTGGGTGGGGGGGGGTTTGGGGGGGGGGGTTGTTAGGGTTTTGGGTTTTTTTGGGGGGGATTCATTACTGATATTCTGCATGTAAGTGGCTGCTTATGCTTTTGTGTGTGTGTATGTGTGTGTGTGTGTGTGTGTGTGTGTGTGTGTGTGTGTGTGTGTGTGTGTGTGTGTGTGTGTGTGTGTGTGGTGTAGGTGAGTGTATGTATGGGTGTGTGTGTATGAGTGGGTGTATGAGTGGGTGTGGACAGGGGTGGGTATGGGTTGTTCTTCAATTTAACGTCTATTCACAATAAGTGATACCAGACACAAAAGGACAATTCAGAAAAAAACAACAACTGTCTAACAACTATAACCATAATACAATGAAGTAATTGAATTCACACATTAAGTAACTGTATAACTAATGTAACTACAACAGAATAAAAGGCACATATATATATATATATATATATATATATATATATATATATATATATATATATATATATATATATATATATATATAATTAATACATAATACATTCCATGTGAAAAGAAAATTGGAGAAAAATAATGTCAAGAACTATGGGTGGGTGTGGGGGTGGGGGTGGGGGTGTGCATGTTTCCCCCCACTTTATTTTATTTCTTTTCCTGTCTGCAGCTGAATTTGTTTCCATATCATAGTGGCTTTTTTCTACAGAATTTTTCTAGGGATGACACTGGTGTTGCCACTGGTTCTTTTACATGCACAGAGTGGAGAGCGTTGTGATGTTGCTGTTGTTGTTGTTGTAATGTTGTGGTTGGCAGACAGAGTGAAGATTGTTGTTAATCATGTTGTTGATATTGAAGTTGTTGTTGTTGTTGTTGTTGCAGGCGTGGTCGTCCATCGTGTACCAGCTGATCCCCAACGTGCGGCAGTTGGAGGCCAACCTGTCTCACTTTGGAGACATCATCGACGCTGACGAGGTTCTGCTCTTTGAGAGAGCCACCTTCCTGGTCAGTGCCCTCGGCCACCAGCACATTCTGTGTTTTGTGTTTAGGGGGTGGGGGGGGGACTTTTTACTGTTTTATTTCTCAATTTGTAGTCATTTTTATTATATTATTTATGATTTTTAGAAATTTTTATATATGTCCCCTTCCCACCACTGCAGTCAGGTTATGTGAAAGAAAGATGTAAAATTGAAAGACTACGACTCCTCTATGTGTTGTGTGTGTGTGTGTGTGTGTGTGTGTGTGTGTGTGTGTGTGTGTGTGTGTGTGTGTGGTGTGTGTGTGTGTTGCACGCTCATGTGCATGCATGTGTGTGTGTGTGTTTTCAGTATTCAGAATATATTCAGAATTCATATATATATAATTATACATATATATTCTGAAGGATGATGTAAAATTGAAAACTACTCCTCTGTGTGCGTCCAATATTCTTTTATATAGAACTGAAGACCACAACTCCTCTCTCTCTCCCTGTGTGTATGTGTGCGTATGTGAGTAATCGCGTGTGTGTGTATGCAGGTGATCTCGAGCTCGGTGCGGAAGCCTCACCGTGACGACCACCGGTTTGAGAAGATCAGCAACATCATCAAGCAGTTCAAGCTGAGCTGCAGCAAGATGGCCGCCTCCTTCCAGAGCATGCAGGTCAGCAACTCCTCCTTCGCCGCCTTCATCGACATCTTCACCACCAACACCTACATCATGGTCATCCTCCTCCGACCCCAGCATCCGTGAGTAGTTTGTGTCTTGTGTGTGTGTGTGTGTGGGGGGGGGGGGGGGGGGGGGGGGGGAGGGGGGGGGGTATCTGTGTGTGTGTGTGTTTCACCACCAACATCATAGTTATTCTGTCTGATCCTAGCATCTGTGAGTAGTGTGTGTCTCTGTGTGTGTCTATGTGTGTGTGTCTGTGTGTGTGTGTGTGCATGCATGCGTGCGTGTGTGCGTGCGTGCGTGTGAGTGAGTGTGTGTGTACGTGTGTGTGTGTGTCTGTGTGTTAAATCAAATCAAATCAAATGTTTATTTCCAGATGGTACATTGAATAAGCATCAATTTGCTTTTTGTGTGTGTGTGTGACACTGTATGTGTGTGACACTGTGTGACACTGAGTGTGTGTGTTACAGCCTCTGCCGCTACACTGATCAATATCCGTAACGCGCGCAAGTATTTTGAGCGTCTGGAGCAAGTGGAGCAGCGAGCAGTGATGGGCAGCGGGGCCGCACGGTGAACAGGGTTCCAGTCTACACAGAGAGAGAGAGAGAGCAGCTCTGATGATGATGCTTTCTGTCTTGGGTTTTTAATTATTGCACTTGTCTTTTTTTGGTGTGTGTTGTGTGTGTGTGTAGGGGGGGGGGGGGGG
>CM060347.1:32601638-32619138 GCA_030674155.1 Stramonita haemastoma | reverse complement strand
GCATTTTTTTAAGGCTGTTGAAATCATGTTAGCTAATTAATGTTGGTGAAATGTTTTGGGTTGTGTTTTTGTGTGTGTTTTTGTTGTTGTTTGTTGTTGTTGTTTTTTTTTGGGGGGGGTGTTTAGGGTTTTTTTTTTTTTTTTTTTTTTTTTTTTTGGGGGGGGGGTTGTTTGGTTTTTTCCCTCTGTTTGCTTGTTTGTTAGGTTTTTTTTCTGCTTCGTTTTTTGTTGGTTGCTTTGTTTTGTTTTTTGTGGTGTCTTTGTTCTTTTTGTTCTCAAGATGGCTTGATGAAAAAAAAGCAAATCGATGCTTATTCAGTGTACCATCTGGAACTAGTAATTTGATTTGATATCATTTCATTTCATGTCGCCTCTAATTAGGCGGTGCGTGAGACGTACTCGTGAATGCTTCCCTTCACGTATGCTTTACTTTTCTCCGAGTGTGCGTTACACCGATTTATCACCTGCACTGGTAGGGTCTACTATCGTTTGCAATAATGCCAAAAGTGTTAGAGAACAAAATAATATATAAAATATTCACAGTATCCTTGTGTGGTTATGTGTACATTACGACTCGCTTCAAACAAACACGCGACGCTTTTTAATTGTCTCCCCCTGATTAAAGAACGCTCTTGCCTTCTTTGGGATGACTAAAATTCATAAAGGCTCGCTCCGTCATGGGAGTTAATTCACACGCATGCGCAGAGCTTCTAAATTCTTTCCCTTGATGGAAGAACGTTGTTGCCTTCTTTGGGGCTACTAAAATTCATAAAGGATCTTTCGGTGAAGGGACTTAATTTGAGACACTCGCATGAAATATATTTAGCATCGAATCCTGCTAGACTATCCCGAGCCCTGTCCACATCACACCGTTTAACTCGCAGACAACTCGCTGAATATTTTACCGCTAATTACTCTGTTGTATGAAAAGTCAAACGCGAAAATTAAATCAAGCATTCACGTAAACTGTCCAGGCCGACAAGAAGAGTTGTCTCAGTTGGCATTGGCTAGAATGTGAATGATCAGTTTCAGCTCTGTCTGTTTGGAATATTTTTTTTCCTCTGGGTTTTTTTTCGTGACTTATTTTCTGATTTTGTTTGGTTATTTCGGGATTACTTGTTTTGTTATGTTGTGGTTTTGTTTCTGTTTTGGGTTTTCGTCGTTGCTCTTGTCGATGTTATTATTTAAATTTTGGCGATACGCAGAACTTCATATTGTAACAATATGTTTTTAAAACATGATAACTGTTAATTCCAATCTCTCTCTCTCTCTCTCTCTCTCTCTCTCTCTCTCTCTCTCTCCTCTCTCTCTCTCTCTCTCAATCATTATCCAATTTATAAAAATGTTATGCTAATTCTTTTAAAACATCTGGGATGTTTTATGTAGTTTTCTATTGGTAATTTCTCCTCCCCCCCCCCCCCCCCCCCCCCCCCTCCAATAAGGATATTAGTTATTTTTTTCCCCTTTTATCCAAATGTATGCTATAATATGACTTGTATAATTTATTGACAGATGGTGGTGGATTGATGATATCAGTTGTTTACTTCATTATGTTCTCTTGTTTGCTCTTTATCTCTTAGCGCATTTTTTTCTTTAATAATTAACATTATCATATTATTGTGACTTCTTGTTTTCGTCTTCTGAATCAGTGCATTTTTATTACCTTATTATATACAGTGTCCTTTTTTCTTGTATGTTGTTTGGTAGGCCCTACTGGGTATAGCTTTATTGTTTAGTATCTTTTTATCTTGATGTTATCCCTGAAAAGGGCGGGGACTAGATGTAAAAAAAAAGCACACGAGTGCTTATCTATTATTCTCGAATAAAAGAATTTGCCTCGTCCTGCCTTGCCTTCCGCGCGTTTGTCCCCCAAGCTCCTTAAGGTTAAGCAGCATCGAGCGTGGTTACCAAGTGGATGGGTGACCGTTTGCGTGCCTTGACCGGTACAGTCCCCCAGTTCACCCAGCTGTAAATGGACACCTGCCCTCTTTAGGGTCAGGGAAGGTAAAGTAGCGAGGGAGAGGAGATGGGCGCCGCCCTCAACATGCTGGCCCCTAGAGAAGCTGAGGTCTCTGACGCCTCGCTCCCCTACGACCACATGGATTATGGGACACCTTCTACCTACTTGTCCGTCTGAAGTGAGAGTATGGTGTAATCTCTTGGTTTTGTTGTTTTCTCTTATATTGAGAGGTCTGGATTTTTTTCTCATGTCCATTTTTTTTAGTTCTTTTTAACATAGATTAATGTTGTCTCCTGTTTGCTTTTATTAGTCAATTTTCCTGATTTTTTTGTTTTTGATAAAAAAAAGTTTGTGTAAATTGTATCTTTTACCCTCAATTTAGGTGATCTTGACTTGATTTGATTCGCCATATATACGATGGGTATATACAATCAGTATATCTAAGTTTAAACAACACACAACACAAGAGTTTTACACATTCCAGTGGTAAAGGCACACACACACACACACACACACACACACACACACACACACACACACACACACACACACACACACACACACACACACCATCATCCAAACTGCTCTGGTTTACTTGGATCAGAACGGAGACACATCAGAGTGGCTGATAGCGATTGCTATCGCCTCTTGTTTACTCGCTTTGAACCACTGGGGCTGATACTTTCCCTGACCTTTAACGGGGACAATCAGCGTGTGTGTGTGTGTGTGTGTGTGTGTGTGACCTCTGATAGAGAGCAAGAGTCAACCACATTATCAATGCTTTGTCTTACTTCGTTCTCGTGTGTCACTCTAAAGGGGCGCATCCACAGTCCGACGCTGTTGTACGACTAAGAATTGATAAACTCATGTCGTTTTCTTTTGTGTTTGTTTATTTTTCGTCTATTTCGAGGATAATGGAATAAGCACACGTGTGGGGGTTGGTTTTTTTGTTTTGTGTTTTTTTGCATCCAGTCTCCGTGTGTATATGGTTATGTAAATATATTTTGTCATCTGTTCCCCCTGTCATAGTTTGAGCCACGTTTAAAGTAAGGCCTTATTTTCACCACTTGCCTGTGTTGTTTCTAGTCAAGAAAAGGTCAGGAAAGACCTTATGGAAGTCGTATTGTCAGAACAGTTTTCTTTGAGATTTGTGCAGGGGTTTTTCTGCATTGTCCAGTCCAGGTGATTTAGCAAACTTCTCCTTACACTCTTCAGGGGATCGTTAAGATAGGCTACTGGTTACATGTTTCAGGCAACCTATCTTGGCAAACTTCAACATGGCGAGCCTATCAGTTTTCAACTGGATGCTGGGTTTGTTCGTAAGGGTATGCCCCCCTCCCCCCCCCCCCCCCCCCCCCCCCCCCCCTACAGTGTCAGAAGTGTCAGGCTGAAACACTGGCCACAAGGGGACATTTTCTCTGAACATCTCATTTGTCCACCTCTTTCTGCAGCCCCCTTCTTCTCTCCACGGGCAGAAAAAAACATTATGTGTTTGTCAAATTTATTGTCTTTATTTTTCTTATTTCGAGAATCAATCAATCACTCAATCACTCAATCGAATTCTTTTATTTCGAGGATAATGAATAAGCACTCATGTGCTTTTTTTACATCCAGTCTCCGCCCTTATCAGGGATAATATAATATAATGGATAATGGAATAAGCACTCATGGCTTTTTTTTTTACATCCAGTCCCCCTTTGGCATGCGGTTTTGTAAATTGCGCCGTCTGTTAAAGAGTCTAGCAGACAAGCGTCTAACAGTGAATCAGCCGAATTAATTAACTAACATCTCGTTATCAGCTTTCTTCTTCCCTGTGTAAGTTGTTGTGCTAGTGGTGGTACACTACACTGCTCGCGCTGTCCATATACATCTCTCTCCTCAATAATTATCATGGCACCCGTCACTCTATACGCCTGTGTCGACCCGAGCTGACACAGAAACCCACTAAAGCAGTAGCTCTGTCTGTTAGTTTCGTAACAGGTCGAAGTACGTTGTGGTTAGCATTTACAGTCCGCGTCTCGTATCTTTGTTGAAAAAAATGATTGGGTTAGAAAGATAGTGTTCAATGATTTGTGACTGAAAGTGTGATAGGTTTTTTTAGAAAAAGCATTTTGTTTTTGATTACTTTCGTTGTAGCCAAAGAAACACCGAAGTTCTGCTGAGTGATTTGTGGTGTAGTTTGGGGTTTTTGTTTTCTTTTGGTTTTTGTGTGAAGAAATGAAATCCAAAAAGTTGGTGGAGGACTGAAGTCTCAGCAGACCATCAGTGAAGTGCTGAAGTGTCAACAGACCATCAGTGAAGTGCTGAAGCGTTAACAGACCATCAGTGAAGTGCTGAAGTGTCAACAGACGATCAGTGAAGTGCTGAAGTCTCAGCAGACGATCAGTGAAGTGCTGAAGTGTTAACAGACCATCAGTGAAGTGCTGAAGTGTCAACAGACCATCAGTGAAGTGCTAAATTGTTAACAGACGATCAGTGAAGTGCTGAAGTGTCAACAGACCATCAGTGAAGTGCTGAAGTGTCAACAGACCATCAGTGAAGTGCTGAAGTGTCAACAGACCATCAGTGAAGTGCTAAAGTGTCAACAGACCATCAGTGAAGTGCTAAAGTGTCAACAGACGATCACTGAAGTGCTAAAGTGCTAAGTTAATTAAGCTGAGGTGGATCGTGTGTGTGAGAGTGTGAGTGTCTCCAGGAAAGCAGTCTGTATCTAGCTCCAAACTGTGACCATTTTTCCGCGAAGGGTGACATTTCGTGAGGACACTGCACAGGTGAAGAGAACAACTGGACTTTTATACACTTCTTCTTTCTTCTTCTTCTTCTTCTTCTTCTTCTTCTTCTTCTTTTCTTCTTCTCTTATTATTATTATTATTATTATTATTATTATTATTATTATTATTAATATTATCATCATCATTATTATTATCATCATCATCATCATCATCATCATCATCATCATCATCATCATCATCATCATCATATTGTTAGTGTTGTTGCTGTTGTCTTCTTCTTCTTCTTGTTCTTCTTCTTCTTCTTCTTCTTCTTCTTCTTCTTCTCTTCTTCTTCTTCTTCTTCTTCTTCTTCTTCTTCTTCTTTTATTTTTTTTTACCTTGCATTGCAGGTTATATTCACTCATAAAGCACATACATCTTCATCAATACAAAACGTTCATTTATCGTCCAATATCATTTAAAGTGGAAGATGTTAAAGCGAAAACAAACAACAAAATGTTCAATGCCAATACAGTGTGTAGCCTTCTGACATTATGGTTGTGTTACACATATCAATATTTCAATTATCTTGCAAGGGATTTTTTTTGTGGAAAAAACGGTGTAGAGTTACATCTTCTTCTTCTTCTTCTTCTTCTTCTTCTTCTTCTTCTTCTTCTTCTTCTTCTTCTTCTTCTTCTTCTTCTTCTTCTCCTCCTCCTCCTCCTCATTATCATCATCATCATCGTCGTCGTCGTCGTCGTTGTTGTTGGTGGTGGTGTCGTTGTTGTTGTTGTTGTTGTTGCTGTTGTTGTTGTTGTTGTCGTCGTCGTCATCATTATATTATTTTGTTAATATCATTATTATTATCATTATTACCATTATCATTATCATTATTATATGAATACATATTTCCCTAAGTTTGAATGCGGATACCTTAATGATTGGCAAAAAGATGGCATACGCAAAATCCCACCCTTGGTGAACCTCAGGACTGTAGAATCTCGCCCAGGAACGAAACAAACTATTAAATAAAACAAAAAAACCCACAACCAACCAATGCAATATATATATATGTATGATTGGTTTGTTGGTTGTGGGATTTTTAATAAAATCATTAGAAATTTTATATCATAGAGATAGATAGATAGATAGATAGATAGATAGATAGATAGATAGATAGATAGATAGATAGATAGATAGATAGATAGATAGATAGATAGATCCATCGATCCATCGATCCATCGATCCATCGATCCATCGATCCATCGATCGATATAGATAAAATACATATATCATTCTCTCACTCCCACTCTGTGTATATATATATATTATTATTATATTATTCCTATGAATATATTCATCTACATGATATGCTATTATCTGGATCATGTATACAATATTTGCATTTCTACAGAACTGTCTCCATAGCTGCATCCATAAAAGTTCGTGCGCAGGAAAAGTATCATACACACACCCCGTACATGTGAAAATTCAGACGTTCTCTTTTTGTCTCTATCTCTGCCCTTCTGTCTGTTTCTGTTCTGTCTGTCTTCTGTCTCTGTCTGTCTCTGTCTGTCTGTCTGTCTGTCTGTCTGTCTGTCTGTCTGTCTGTCTGTCTCTGTCTGTCTGTCTGTCTGTCTTCTGTCTGTCTCTGTCTGTCTGTCTGTCTCTGTCTGTCTGTCTGTCTCTGTCTGTCTGTCTCTGTCTGTTTGTCTGTCTGTCTGTCTGTCTGTCTGTCTGTCTGTCTGTCTGTCTGTCTGTCTGTCTGTCTGTCTGTCTGTCTGTCTCTCTCTCTCTCTCCTCTCTCTCTCTCTCTCTCTCTCTCTCTCTCTCTCTCTCTCTCTCTCTCTCTCTCTCTCTCTCTCTCTCTCTCTTATATTTGTGTAAAGCTTTCAGAATGAGAGATATTTTGTTATCTAAAGTCCCTTTTTTTGTAACTGACTTTTCTGTTAATTCTTTTTCTTAGTTGGTTATTACTGTTGTTGATTTTTGTTGTTGTTGTTGTTTTGTTTTTTGGTTTTTTTTCTCCATCACCAAATACTAAACAGTTCGGCAACCCCCTTCATGTATGGGCCAATGACCTTTTTGTGAGTAAATCTTTCGAGTTCGAGTTCGAGTTCGAGTTCTCTCTCCTCTCTCTCTCTCTCTCTCTCTCTCTCTCTCTCTCTCTCTCTCTCTCTCTCTCTCTCTCTCTCTCTCTCTCTCTCTCTTCTCTCTCTCTCTCTCTCTCTCTCTCTCCCCCTATCTTTTTCTCTCCCCCCCTCCTTCTCTCTCTCTCTCTCTCTCTCTCTCTCTCTCTCTCTCTCTCTCTCTCTCTCTCTCTCTCTCTCTCTCTCTCTCTCTCTCGTGTGGTTGGCTATTTATTTCTTACTAAGAGTGATTCAGACAGGCACACTTTCACAATCAATTAAAATAAAGAAAAGAATTATAACAGAAGGGAGTGTGCAATGTTCCAGGAAAGACAATAGCAACATTCCCACTGGGAAATCCCACTCTTGATATTGAAATCGCATATATATTCTGAACTCCTACTAGTTCCATGCGTTGTCTACAAGTCTTCACGTATGGGACACTGGAAACGTCGATGACGCATTGTAACAGAATGAGAGTATACATGTGCATGTCACAGTTTTTGGTGGAGAATTTTGACGTTCCAAGCATTTAGTCGTAGTAATAAACAGTCTTACGATTTCGTGGCTCTCTCTGTCTCTGTCTGTCTGTCTATCTGTCTGTCTGTCTGTCTGTCTGTCTGTCTGTCTCACTCTCTCTCTCCCTGGTTGAACTGCTGTGTTGGTAATGCTGGTATATAGGGGTAGGGAGGGGGTTTCTTAGCTTTATTTCCTGATCAGGGCAAGGGCCGTATGAAAAACAGTATGTAATGCTTACTCTGTAACCCTTGAAAAATAAAGATTATTCATTCATTCATTCATTCATTCATTCATTCTCTCTCTCTCTCTCTCTCTCTCTCTCTCTCTCTCTCTCTCTCTCTCTCTCTCTCTCTCTCTCTCTCTCTCTCTCTCTCTCTCTCTCTCTCTCTCTCTCTCTCTCTCTCTCTCTCTCCTCTCGCCTAGTGTTCTGACCACTAGGATAGCCTAGTGGTCAGAACATTGCGCTTGCAATTTGACGACCCGGGTTCGATTCCGGTCGAGGAGATTTTTCTCCTGGAGTTAACATCAGTGCTGACTCCACTCTCCTCAAAAGTCCTTCGGATGAAACTTTAAACCGAGGCCCCGTGTGAACGCACGCAGAACATCTTACGCACACGTTAAATCCTGTTCCACTTTTCGTAAGAGTAGGCCATCGTGTGCCGGTGGGAACAGATGGCATTTACAAAACGGCATACACACGGGGACTGGATGTAAAAAAGCACAAGAGTGCTTATTCCATTATCCTCGATATAAAAGAATAAATCAAATCAAATCAAATCTCTGTCTGTCTGTCTGTCTGTCTGTCTGTCTGTCTGTCTGTCTGTCTGTCTCTGTCTCTCTCTCTGTCTCTCTGCCTGTCTCTCTCTCTGTCTGTCTCTCTCTCTGAATCTCTGTATAAGTCTTTTTTTTTTAAATAACTATTTTTTCATTCAGGATTTGTTGTGCATACCCCCCCCCCCCCACACACACACACATACATACATACACACACACATACATACATACATACATACATACATACATACATACATACATACATACATACATACATACATACACATAGCCTATAATTTTATATGTCTTTTTCTCTGTCCCTGTCTGTCTCTATGTCTGTCTGTCTGTCTGTCTCTCCTCCCCTCCCTCCCTCCCTCCCTCCCCCCCCCCCCCCCCTCTCTCTCTCTCTCTCTCTCTCTCTCTCTCTCTCTCTCTCTCTCTCTATCTATCTATCTATCTATCTATCTATCTATCTCTGTGGTGGTCTGATGCCATTGCCTGGGTCTCACTTGTCAAAGCCTTTAGGGGTCTGTTCTGTGATGTTGTCCACCAATAATGTCTGCCTCCTCTGCCTCCTTTCTTCTCCTCAATGCTATTTTTCTTTCCCTAAGGGATGTTAGAAGTGCAGACGAATGCTATTATTCGAAGTGCAGACGAATGCTGTTATTCTTTCCCTAAGAGATCTTAGAAGTGCAATGCTGTTCTTCTTTTTCCAGGAATGTTAGAAGTGCAGTGCTGTTTTTCTTTCCCCAGGAAATATTAGAAGTGAAGACAAATGCTATTCTTTTTTCCCCAGATGTTAGAAGTGCAATGCTATTCTTCTTTCCCTTAGATGTATTAGAAGTGAAGACCAGTGCACTTCTTTTCCCAGGAAATGTTTGAATTTCGTGCTATTCTTTCCCGGGAAATGTGGAAATGCTAGAAGTGAAGACCAATGGTATTTTTCTTTTCCCCAGGAGATGCTAGAAGTGCAATACAATTCTTCTTTTCCCAGATGCTAGAAGTCCAATGCTATCCATTCTCAGGGAATGTTAGAAGTGCAATGCTATGTTTTCCCAGATATAGAAGTGCAATGCTATCCTTTACCCAGGAGATGTCAGAAGTGCAATGCTATCCTTTCCCCAGGAGATGTCAGAAGTGCAATGCTATCCTTTCCCCAGGAGATGTCAGAAGTGCAATGCTATCCTTTCCCCAGGAGATGTCAGAAGTGCAATGCTATCCTTTCCCCAGGAGATGTCAGAAGTGCAATGCTATCCTTTCCCCAGGAGATGTCAGAAGTGCAATGCTATCCTTTCCCCAGGAGATGTCAGAAGTGCAATGCTATCCTTTCCCCAGGAGATGTCAGAAGTGCAATGCTATCCTTTCCCCAGGAGATGTCAGAAGTGCAATGCTATCCTTTCCCCAGGAGATGTCAGAAGTGCAATGCTATCCTTTCCCCAGGAGATGTCAGAAGTGCAATGCTATCCTTTCCCCAGGAGATGTCAGAAGTGCAATGCTATCCTTTCCCCAGGAGATGTCAGAAGTGCAATGCTATCCTTTCCCCAGGAGATGTCAGAAGTGCAATGCTATCCTTTCCCCAGGAGATGTCAGAAGTGCAATGCTATCCTTTCCCCAGGAGATGTCAGAAGTGCAATGCTATCCTTTCCCCAGGAGATGTCAGAAGTGCAATGCTATCCTTTCCCCAGGAGATGTCAGAAGTGCAGTGTTGTCCTTTCCCTAGGAGATGTTAGAGGCGCAATGCTATTCTTTTCCCCTGGGATCGAGAACTATAAGAAGTGAAGACCAATGCTATTCTTCTTATCCCCATAAAACATTAGAAGCCAAATCCAACGCCATTCTTCTTCTTTCTTTCTTTTCACCCAGGAAATGTTAGAGGTGCTGTGCTATTCTTCTTTCCCCAAGAGATAGAAGCGAAATCCAACGCTATTCTTTGTTCCCTGGGGAATATTAGAAGCGAAATCCAACGCTATTCTTTGTTCCCTGGGGAATATTAGAAACGAAATCCAACGCTATTCTTTGTTCCCTGGGGAATATTAGAAACGAAATCCAACGCTATTCTTTGTTCCCTGGGGAATATTAGAAACGAAATCCAACGCTATTCTTTGTTCCCTGGGGAATATTAGAAACGAAATCCAACGCTATTCTTTGTTCCCTGGGGAATATTAGAAACGAAATCCAACGCTATTCTGCTTTCCCTGGGGAATATTAGAAGTGAAATCCAACGCTATTCTTTGTTCCTTGGGAATATTAAAGTGAAATCCAACGCTATTCTGCTTTCCTGGAATATTAGAAGTGAAATCCAACGCTATTCTTTGTTCCCTGGGGAATATTAGAAGTGAAATCCAACGCTATTCTTTGTTCCCTGGGGAATATTAGAAGTGAAATCCAACGCTATTCTTTGTTCCCTGGGGAATATTAAAGTGAAATCCAACGCTATTCTTTGTTCCCTGGGGAATATTAGAAGTGAAATCCAACGCTATTCTTTGTTCCCTGGGGAATATTAGAAGTGAAATCCAACGCTATTCTTTGTTCCCTGGGGAATATTAGAAACGAAATCCAACGCTATTCTTTGTTCCTGGGAATATTAGAAGTGAAATCCAACGCTATTCTGCTTTCCCTGGGGAATATTAGAAGTGAAATCCAACGCTATTCTTTGTTCCCTGGGAATATTAGAAGTGAAATCCAACGCTATTCTGCTTTCCCTGGGAATATTAGAAGTGAAATCCAACGCTATTCTTTGTTCCCTGGGAATATTAGAAACGAAATCCAACGCTATTCTTTGTTCCGTGGGGAATATTAGAAGTGAAATCCAACGCTATTCTTTGTTCCCTGGGAATATTAGAAGTGAAATCCAACGCTATTCTGCTTTCCCTGGGAATATTAGAAGTGAAATCCAACGCTATTCTTTGCTCCCTGGGAATATTAGAAACGAAATCCAACGCTATTCTTTGTTACCTGGGGAATATTAGAAGTGAAATCCAACGCTATTCTTTGTTCCCTGGGGAATATTAGAAGTGAAATCCAACGCTATTCTTTGTTCCCTGGGGAATATTAGAAGTGAAATCCAACCTATTCTTTGTTCCGGGAATATTAGAAGTGAAATCCAACGCTATTCTTTGTTCCCTGGGGAATATTAGAAGTGAAATCCAACGCTATTCTTTGTTCCCTGGGGAATATTAGAAGTGAAATCCAACGCTATTCTTCGTTCCCTGGGGAATATTAGAAGTGAATCCAACGCTATTCTTCTTTCCCTGGGGAATATTAGAAGTGAAATCCAACGCTATTCTTCTTTCCCTGGGGAATATTAGAAGTGAAATCCAACGCTATTCTTCTTTCCCTGGGGAATATTAGAAGTGAAATCCAACGCTATTCTTCTTTCCCTGGGGAATATTAGAAGTGAAATCCAACGCTATTCTTCTTTCCCTGGGGAATATTAGAAGTGAAATCCAACGCTATTCTTCTTTCCCTGGGGAATATTAGAAGTGAAATCCAACGCTATTCTTCTTTCCCTGGGAATATTAGAAGTGAAATCCAACGCTATTCTTCTTTCCCTGGGGAATATTAGAAGTGAAATCCAACGCTATTCTTCTTTCCCTGGGGAATATTAGAAGTGAAATCCAACGCTATTCTTCTTTCCCTGGGGAATATTAGAAGTGAAATCCAACGCTATTCTTCTTTCCCTGGGGAATATTAGAAGTGAAATCCAACGCTATTCTTCGTTCCCTGGGGAATATTAGAAGTGAAATCCAACGCTATTCTTTGTTCCCTGGGGAATATTAGAAGTGAAATCCAACGCTATTCTTTGTTCCCTGGGAATATTAGAAGTGAAATCCAACGCTATTCTTGTTCCCTGGGAATATTAGAAGTGAAATCCAACGCTATTCTTCTTTCCCTGGGAATATTAGAATGAAATCCACGCTATTCTTCTTCCTGGGAATATTAGAAGTGAAATCCAACGCTATTCTTCTTTCCTGGAAATTAAATGAATCCAACGCTATCTTCTTCCCTGGGAATATTAGAAGTGAAATCCACGCTATTCTTCTTTCCCTGGGAATATTAGAAGTGAAATCAACGCTATCTCTTTCCCTGGAATATTAGAAGTGAATCCAACGCTATTCTTCTTTCCCTGGGAATATTAGAAGTGAAATCCAACGCTATTCTTCTTTCCTGGGGAATATTAGAAGTGAAATCCAACGCTATTCTTTGTTCCTGGGATATTAGAAGTGAAATCCAACGCTATTCTTCTTTCCTGGGAATATAGAAGTGAAATCAACGCTATTCTTCTTTCCCTGGGAATATTAGAAGTGAAATCCAACGCTATTCTCTTTCCCTGGGGAATATTAGAAGTGAAATCCAACGCTATTCTTCTTTCCCTGGGAATATTAGAATGAATCCAACGCTATTCTTCGTTCCCTGGGAATATTAGAAGTGAATCCAACGCTATTCTTTGTTCCCTGGGAATATTAGAAGTGAAATCCAACGCTATTCTTTGTTCCTGGGAATATAGAAGTGAAATCCAACGCTATTCTTTGTTCCCTGGGAATATTAGAAGTGAAATCCAACGCTATTCTTCTTCCCTGGGAATATTAGAAGTGAATCCAACGCTATTCTTCTTTCCTGGGGAATATTAGAAGTGAAATCCAACGCTATTCTTCTTTCCGGAATATTAGAAGTGAAATCCAACGCTATTCTTCTTTCCTGGAATATTAGAAGTGAATCCAACGCTATTCTTCTTCCCTGGGAATATTAGAAGTGAAATCCAACGCTATTCTTCTTTCCCTGGGAATATTAAAGTGAAATCCAACGCTATCTTCTTTCCCTGGGGAATATTAGAAGTGAAATCCAACGCTATTCTTCTTTCCCTGGGGAATATTAGAAGTGAAATCCAACGCTATTCTTCTTTCCCTGGGGAATATTAGAAGTGAAATCCAACGCTATTCTTCTTTCCCTGGGGAATATTAGAAGTGAAATCCAACGCTATTCTTCTTTCCCTGGGGAATATTAGAAGTGAAATCCAACGCTATTCTTCTTTCCCTGGGGAATATTAGAAGTGAAATCCAACGCTATTCTTCTTTCCCTGGGGAATATTAGAAGTGAAATCCAACGCTATTCTTCTTTCCCTGGGGAATATTAGAAGTGAAATCCAACGCTATTCTTCTTTCCCTGGGGAATATTAGAAGTGAAATCCAACGCTATTCTTTGTTCCCTGGGGAATATTAGAAGTGAAATCCAACGCTATTCTTCTTTCCCTGGGGAATATTAGAAGTGAAATCCAACGCTATTCTTCTTTCCCTGGGGAATATTAGAAGTGAAATCCAACGCTATTCTTCTTTCCCTGGGGAATATTAGAAGTGAAATCCAACGCTATTCTTTGTTCCCTGGGAATATTAGAAGTGAAATCCAACGCTATTCTTCTTTCCCTGGGGAATATTAGAAGTGAAATCCAACGCTATTCTTCTTTCCTCTTTATTGTTTCCCCAGAGATGTAAGAGGTGCAACAAAGCAGGAACTCTCCTCCCCCCCGCCCCCCTCCCAGAATACATTAGAAGCGAAATCCAACGCTATTCGTTTTTGTTGTGTGTTTTTTTTTTACCCAGGAGATGTTAGAGGTGCAATGCTATTCTTTTTTTCTTTTTTTATGTTTCCTCAGGAGATGTCAGAGGTGCAAAGCTATTCTTTTTTCTTTTTTTTCTGTTTCCTCAGGAGATGTTAGAGGTGCAATGCTATTCTTTTTTTCCCAGGAGATGCTGGAGGTGCAGCAGAGCAGGGACTCCCCCCTCCCCCCCACCGGCCCCTACACCTGTGTGGTGGGCTCCTTCAACGACCAGCGCAGCTACGCCATGGAGGTGGCCTCCTCAGAGACTAGCGCCCTGCCCCCCTACCTCCGCTACGGGGATTTCCCTCCCACCCCCCACCCCTCCACCACCCCCACCCCCGCCGCCTCCCCCCACCCCTCCCCCAAGCTGACGGGGGGGCAGTGTGCAGAGAAACACCCCCAGCCCCGGGGACTGGAGTGGAACTGCCGCCAGGGTGAACGGGTAGGTGTGGGGGGGGAGGGGGAGGGAGGGAGGGAGGTATGTGGGTTGGAGCTGGAGAGGGGGTGAGGGGTTTCGTTCTGTGTGGTGGTGGTGGTGGTTATGATGATAATAATGGTGGTGGTGGTGGTGGTGGTGGTGGTGGCGGTGGTGATGGTGGTGGTGGTGATGATGATGATGGTAATGATGATGATGATAATAATGGTGATTGCGGTGGTGATGGTGGTGGTGGTTATGATGATGATGATAATAATGGTGATTGTGGTGGTAGTGGTGGTGGTTATGATGATGACAATGGTGATTGTGGTGGTAGTGGTGGTGATGGTGGTGGTGGCTATGATGATGATACTGGTGGTCGTGGTGATGGGGGTAGGGGGGTGGGGTGTGACGGTGATGATACTGACATTAGTGATGATGATGATGATGTAGAATGTGATGAGGGTTGTGATGGTAACTGTTGATGGCTTTTTTATCGATTTAGATTTTGCAGATATATGGAACAATGATGAGATCATAACCATAATTAATCAATATGATAATGGCAATGGTGTAATGATGGTGCTGCTGCTGCTGCTGCTGCTGCTAATGATGATGATAATGATGGTGGTGGTGGTGGTGGTGGTGGTGGTGGTGGTGGTGGTGGTGGTGGTGGTGGTGGTGGTGGTGTGATGATGATGATGATGATGATGATGATGATGATGATGATGATGATGATGATGATGATGATATATCCCTCTACTTCTGAGGAGGAAAACAACAGAGCATATAACGCGCGTTTTCTTGATGCTCCATCACATACATCCCTGTACAGTAAATAGGCCTGCTGTTGATGTCATGTTGTATCGTATCATGGTTTGTTATGTTGTTGCTGTTGTTGTTGTTGTTTATCCAGTTGGTGTTACAGGCAAAGAATAACTACAACTTCCTTTCCCCGACAATTTGGGGGGATGGAGGGTATGAGTTTGTGGCATGTTTTAGTAACCACAAAACTTTGAGCTGCGTGTCGTCGACTTGTAACCTAAGGAATTACTTTTTAATTAGATCCACACAAAAAAGCAATGTTTCAAGTCTCTGAGCTGATTTGAGACATCACTATCCATTTCGAATAAAACCATCCTTTTCCAAATCAGCTAAGTGTTTCTAAGAGAGAGAGAGAGAGAGAGAGAGAGAGAGAGAGAGAGAGAGAGAGAGAGAGAGAGAGAGAGAGAGAGAGGGGGGGGGGGGGGGGGACAAGACAAGACAAGAGAGAGAAAAAAGCAAATCTTCAATTTGGGAACGATCTATACACGCCTGAAGAAGATGGTATAGTTCGTTTCCAGTGCAGACGGTGAATTAATTTTGATGGGCAGGGCCATGAAGTCACTGACAGAGGAGCTGCAGCACCCGGGGGACATGTCCGGGGAAAACTCCGTGACGGAGAGTCACTGCACGGGCAGTGAGAGTGACGGCTCCCTGGCCAGAGTGGATGTAAGAGCGACACCCTCCTCCTCCTCTCCTCCTTTTATATCCTCGATATGAAAGAATTTAACTCCTTCATCAGCTGATCATCACATCAATTAAAGAATATACCATATCAGATATTATTGGCATGGGGTGGGGGGAGGGGGTGGGGAGCAAATGGACTGGTGGTCTAGAAAGCAAAAAGTCCGGGTCGGAGTGTGCGGTAGTTCCAATCCTGTTTGGGCCCAAAGCTTTCCCCCCATCCATTAGACCATGAGTGGTGGTCTGAGTGCTAGTCTTTCGGAGGAGACGATAGAGTGAGGTCCCGTGTGTTACACATCATTATTTAGCGCACGTAAAATAACCTACGGCATCAAGAGGGTTGTCCCTGGCAAAATTTTGTAGAAAAAAGCCACTCTGAGAGGGAAGCAAAATACATTTGCAGACAGGAAAAAGAAAAAATAATAATGGGTGGCGCTGCACTTGTGGCGACATGCTCTCCCCAGGGAGAGCAGCACGAATTTTACGCAGAAAAATCTGCTGTTACATAAAGTGGTATAAAACAAAATAAATAAATGGTGGCCCGTTGTTAGAACATCTTACTCGTGTTCCAACAAACCGCCCATCCACCCAACCAGTCAACACATAAAGCAGACAGAATCCACATAAGGGACTATTTAATGTTAGCGACACAGAATGTGATATTAATGATGCTGGTTACAACTTAGTGTTGTCTTTTTCTTTATCCGTTGCTGAATGAATCTTGTAAAAAAAAAATGTCACCCAAAAAGATGGCTAATTATTTAATGTTTTTAAATATAAAGAATTGGGTTTTTTTCAACAAAGAGGAAAGAGTTTACAAAACGTAGTCAGTTTCTTCTTGTTGTTATTATCACATGCAAAATGTAGTCAGTTTCTTCTTGTTATTATTACACAGAAAATGTAGTCAGTTTCTTCTTGTTGTTATTACACGGAAAATGTAGTCAGTTTCTGCTTGTTATTATTACACTGAAAATGTAGTCAGTTTCTTCTTGTTATTATTACACTGAAAATGGAGTCAGTTTTTTCTTGTTATCATTACACGGAAAATGTAGTCAGTTTCTGCTTGTTATTATTACATGCAAAATACGCTCAGCTTCTCCTTACGTATTACTAAATGTAATCAGCTTCTTGTTATCAATACATATCACTAATTCATTAACCGAAGAATTTGAAAAATTCATAAACACTGAATTATTACTGTAGGTTTGAAACAATCTGTAGAACAATTGTCATTGATTATTGTTTATCAATGTCAGAATTTCAGTCACGGTAATACATTTGGAGCTGGGTTTTGTTGCTGGTGTTGTTGTTGTTGCGGGGGGATTCTTGTTATTATTTTGGGTGGGGTTTTTTGCTATTGTTTTGGAGGGATGGGGGTTTGGTTTGGGTTTGTTTTGTTTTCGTTTGTTTTTTGGGGTGGGATTTTTGTTTGTTTGTTGGGGGAGGGGTCTGAGGAGTCGGTTTCATTTCTGGATAGTGTGTGTAGGGGTTTGTCTTTGTGTTTCCTTTTATTTTGTGTGTCTGTTTCAATCCTAGGCTAAAGCTCCGAGGTTCACCAATGCTGAGGTTAGTGCTTATAAGACAGCTTTTCCCTCACCATGAAGGTAGCCGTATTCCAGCTTTGGAGGAACGTTGTGTTTCAATGTCCCCATCCCCTTTAAGGCCCTCTTTAGGGTCAGGGAAGGTAAGGCAGCGAGGGAGAGGAGATGGGCGCCGCCCTCAATATGCTGGCCCTTAGAGAAGCTGAGGTTTCTGATGCCTCGCTTCCCTACGACCACACAGGTTATGGAACACATTTACCTTTTACTGCTGGGTTATTGCTTTAAAGTTCACCAACGACACCTTTATCCCTAAAGGCTGGACAGGAATGTTTTAAAATAATTCATGTTG
>CM060347.1:32585322-32590322 GCA_030674155.1 Stramonita haemastoma | reverse complement strand
CTCTCTCTCTCTCTCTCTCTCTCTCTCTCTCTCTCTCTCTCTCTCTCTGTCTCTCTCTCTGTCTCTCTCTCTCTCCCTCTCTCTCTCTGAATCTCTGTATAAGTCTTTTTTTTTTAATAACTATTTTTTCATTCAGGATTTGTTGTGCATACCCCCCCCCCCACACACACACACATACATACATACACACACATACATACATACATACATACATACATACATACATACATACATACATACATACATACATACATACATACATACATACATACATACACACACATAGCCTATAATTTTATATGTCTTTTTCTCTGTCCCTGTCTGTCTCTATGTCTGTCTGTCTGTCTCTCCCCTCCCTCCCTCCCCCCCCCTCTCTCTCTCTCTCTCTCTCCTCTCTCTCTCTCTCTCTCTCTCTCTATCTATCTATCTATCTATCTATCTATCTATCTCTGTGGCGGTCTGATGCCATTGCCTGGGTCTCACTCGTCAAAGCCTTTAGGGGTCTGTTCTGTGATGTTGTCCACCAAGAATGTCTGCCTCCTCTGCCTCCTTTCTTCTCCTCAATGCTATCTTTCTTTCCCTAAGGGATGTTAGAAGTGCAGACGAATGCTATTATTCGAAGTGCAGACGAATGCTGTTATTCTTTCCCTAAGAGATCTTAGAAGTGCAATGCTGTTCTTCTTTTTCCAGGAATGTTAGAAGTGCAGTGCTATTCTTCTTTCCTTGGGAAATATTACAAGTGAAATCCAATGCTGTTCTTCTTTCCCCAGATGTTAGAAGTTCAATGCTATTCTTCTTTTCCCGGGAGAATTAGAAGTGCAATGGTATTCTTCTTTCTCTGGAAAATATTAGATGTGAAATCCAATGCCATGTTTCTTTCCTTGGGAAATATTAGGAGTGAAATCCAACGCTATTCTTCTTTTCCCCGGGAGATGTTAAAAGTGCAGTGCTATTCTTCTGTCCCTGGAAATGTTTGAATTTCAACGCTATTCTTTCCCCGGGAAATGTGGAAATGCTAGAAGTGCAGACCAATGCTATTCTTCTTTTCCCAGATGTTAGAAGTGCAATGCTATTCTTCTTTCCCCAGATGCTAGAAGTGCAGTGCTATCCTTCTTTCCCCAGTTGTTAGAAGTGCAGTGCTATTCTTCTTTCCCCAGATGTTAGAAGTGCAGTGCTATCCTTCTTTCCCCAGATGTTAGAAGTGCAGTGCTATTCTTCTTTCCCCAGATGTTAGAAGTGCAGTGCTATTCTTCTTTCCCCAGATGCTAGAAGTGTAGTGCTATTCTTCTTTTCCCGGGAGATGCTAGAAGGCCAATGGTATTCTTCTTTCTCTGGAAAATGTTAGAAGTGAAATTTAGTTCAATTCTTCTTTCCGTGGGAAATATTAGAAGTGAAGTTCAATGCTAGTCTTTTTCCCTGTGAAATTCAGGAAGTGAAATCCAACGCAATTCTTCTTTTTTTATGTTTACCCAGGAGATGTTAGAGGTGCAGTGCTATTCTTCTTTCCCCAAGAGATATTAGAAGCGAAATCCAACGCTATTCTTCTTTCCCTGGGAAGTATTAGAAGCGAAATCCAACTCCATTCTTCGTGGGGGTTTTACCCAGAAAACATTAGAAGCGAAATCCGACCCCATTCTTTCCTCTTTCTTCTTTGTTCCCCAGGAGATGTTCAAAGTGCAATGTTATCCTTTCCCCAGAAAACATTAGAAGTGAAATCCAACGCTATTCTTTTTTTTTACCCAGGAGATGTTCAAAGTGCAATGCTATCCTTTCCCCAGGAAATATTAGAAGCGTAATCCCATGCTATTCTGCTTTCCCTGGGAATGCTAGAAGACCAATGCTATTATACTTTCCCCAAGAGATAGAAGTGAAATCCAACGCCATTCTTTCTTCTGTTTTCTTTGTCCCCCAGGAGATGCTGGAGGTGCAGCAGAGCAGGGACTCTCCACCCCCCCCCCCCCCCCCCCCCAGAATACATTAGAAGCGAAATCCAACGCTATTCGTTTTTGTTTTTGTTTTTACCCAGGAGATGTTAGAGGTGCAAAGCTATACTTTCCCCAAGAGATATTAGAAGCGAAATCCAACGCTATTCTTCTTTTTTATTTTTCCCCTCAGGAGATGTTAGAAGTGCAATACTACCCTTTCCCCAGGAAAACATTACAAGCTAAACCCAACGCTCTTCTTTCTTCTTTGTCCCCCCAGGAGATGCTGGAGGTGCAGCAGAGCAGGGACTCCCCCCTCCCCCCCACCGGCCCCTACACCTGTGTGGTGGGCTCCTTCAACGACCAGCGCAGCTACGCCATGGAGGTGGCCTCCACAGAGACTAGCGCCCTGCCCCCCTACCTCCGCTACGGGGATTTCCCTCCCACCCCCCACCCCTCCACCACCCCCACCCCCGCCGCCTCCCCCCACCCCTCCCCCAAGCTGACGGCGGGGGGCAGTGTGCAGAGGAAACACCCCCAGCCCCGGGGACTGGAGTGGAACTGCAGCCAGGGTGAACGGGTAGGTGGGGGGGGGGGAGGAGGGGAGGGAGGGGGAGGGAGGGGTATGTGGGTGGGAGATGGGGGGAGGTATGTGGGTGTTGTTCTGTGTGGTGGTGGTGGTGATAATTGGTGGTCATGGTGGTGGTATTTATGATATTGATAAATCGTGATTGTGGTGGTGGTGGTGGTAGTGGTGGTGATTATAATGGTGATTGTGGTGGTGGTGATTATGATGGTGATAACGGTGGTGGTGGTGGTGGTGGTGGTGGTGGTGGTGGTGGTGGTGGTGGTGGTGGTGGTGGTGGTGGTTATGATGATGATGAGACTGGTAATTGTGGTTATGGGGGAGGGTGTGTATGTGACGGTGATGATACTAACAGTGATGACAATGGCGGTGATGACGGTGAAGGTGATGAAAGTGGTGATGATAATGACTAAGGTGATGACGATGATGTAGATTGTGATGAGGGTGGTGATGGTAGTCGTTGATGGCTGTGTTATCGATTTTATAGATATATAGATATATGGAACAATGATGATGAAGACCATGGCCATAATTAACTAATCAGTATGATCATGGCAGGGGTGTGGTGTGGTGATGATGATGATGATGATGATGATGATGATGATGATGATGATGATGATGATGATGATGATGATGATGATGATGATGATGACGACGACGACGCCGACGACGACGACGACGATGATGATAATGATGATAATATACCACTCTACCTCTCACAAGGAGGAAAACGACAGAGCAGAAAACGTGTGTCTTGGTGTTCCACTGCATCATTCTTGTAAAGTAAATTGACCTGTTGCTGGTGTTCTGTTATGGTTTGTTATGTTGTTGTTGTTGTTTATTATCCAGTTGGTGTTATAGGCATTGAATAAGTACAACTTCCTTTCCCCGTCAAATTTGAGGGATGGAGGGCATGAGTTTGTGGCATGTTTTGGTCACCACAAAACTTTGAGCTGCGTGTCGCCGACTTGTAACCTAAGGAATTACTTTTTAGGTAGATCCGCACAAAAAGCAATGTTTAAAATCTCTGAGCTGATTTGAGACATCACTATACTCTTTTTTATATAAAACCATCATTTTCCAAATCAGCTAAGTGTTTCTAAGAGAGTGAGAGGAGAGAGAGAGAGGAGAGAGAGGAGAGAGAGAGAGAGAGAGAGAGAGAGAGAGAGAGAGAGAGAGAGAGAGAGAGAGAGAGAAGGGAAGGGAAGGGAAGGGAAGGGAAGGGAAGACAAGACAAGACAAGACAAGACAAGAGAAGACAAGACAAGACAAGAGAGAGAAAAAAAGCAAATCTTCAATTTGGGAGCGACCTATACCCGCCTGAAGAAGATGGTATAGTTCGTTCCCAGTGCAGACGGTGAATTAATTTTGATGGGCAGGGCCATGAAGTCACTGACAGAGGAGCTGCAGCACCCGGGGGACATGTCCGGGGAAAACTCCGTGACGGAGAGTCACTGCACGGGCAGTGAGAGTGACGGCTCCCTGGCCAGAGTGGATGTAAGAGTGACACCCTCCTCCTCCTCCCCTCCGTCATCACCTGATCATCACATCAATCAAAGAATATAACATGTCATTCATCATTGGGGTGGGGGGAGAATGGTGGCCTGTTGTTAAAACATCTTACTCGTATTTCAATACAGGATTGCCTAGTGGTCAGACCATTGCGCTCGCAATCTGACGACCCGGGTTCGAATCCCGTTCGAGGGGATTTTTCCTGTTAACATCAGTGCTGACTCCACTCTCCCCACCAGTCCTTCAGATGAGACTATAAACCGAGGCCCCGTGTGCGAGCGCACGCACAACATTTTGCGCACACCATAAATCCTGTTCCGCTTTTCGTAAGAGTAGTCCATTGTGTGCCGATTGGAACAGATGACAAGATTTACAAAACTGCATACACACGGGGACTGGATTACAAAGCACATGAGTACTTATTCCATTATCCTCCATATAAAAAAAATTAATTAAAAAAAAACTGATATAATAAAATAAACAAACCGTTCATCCACCCAACCTGTCAAGCAGACAGAACCCACATAAGGGACTATTTAATGTTAGCGACACAGAATGTGATATTAGTGATGCTGGTTAAAAATTCGTGTTGTCTTTTTCTTTATCCGTTGCTGAATGAATCTTGTAAAAATTGTCACCAAAATAAGATTACTAATTATCCTTGTTATCATTACATGCAAAATGTAGTCAGTTTCTTGTTATTATTATATATTACTAAATCTAGTCAGCTTCTTGCTATCATTACATATAAGTAAATGACTAGCTGAAGAATTTGAAAAACTCGTAAACACTAAATTACTACTTTGGGGTCTGTAATAATCCGTAGGCTTATTGTGATAGAGGATTGTTGACCAATGTTAGAAGTTCAGTCATGTTAATTCTTTGTGACCTGGGTTTTGTTGTTGCTGTTGTTGTTGTTTTTGGGGGGGATTCTTGTTATTATTTTGGGTGGGGTTTTTTGCTATTGTTTTGGAGGGATG
>CM060347.1:32562822-32567822 GCA_030674155.1 Stramonita haemastoma | reverse complement strand
TGGTCATCCTGGCGGAATTGACCATCATTGGTGCGTGAAGTTGTGTGTGTTGTGTGTGTGTGTGTGTTGTGTGTGTGTGTGTGTGTGTGTATGTGTATGTGTGTGTGTGTGTTGTGTGTGTGTATGTGTGTGTGTATGTGTGTGTGTGTGTGTGTGTGTAAGTGCGTGTGTGTGTGTGTGTGTGTGTGTGTGTGTGTGAGAGAGGAGAGAGAGAGAGAGAGAGAGAGAGAGAGAGAGAGAAGAGAGAGAGAGAGAGAGAGAGAGAGAGAGAGAGAGAGAGAGAGTTTATTTTTCCTCCTTCTCCTCTTCTTCCTCTCCCCTCCTCTTCCTCCTCCTCTTCCTCCTCCTCTTTCCTATCTCTTTCCTGTTCTGAAGGACTCAGATCTGTGACCCACACACCGCTAACTCTGGGTTACGGCCGCAATCCAGGTTGGGGAGACAGGGTCTATCAGATGATGATGTGGTGACTTTGTTGTGCAGGGATCGGCATTCTGGTGGTGAACCGTTATGACCTGGCCATTGTGTGGGTGTACCGCAGTCTCTTCCCTGTCGTCTGGGGGGCCATGCTCTTCTTCCCCCTCTTCCAGGTAACTGGCAGACTTAGGTTTGAATCTTCTTGGTAGTACTTAGGTTCGAATCTTCTTGGTAGTACTTAGGTTTGAATCTTCTTGGTAGTACTTAGGTTCGAATCTTCTTGGTAATACTTAGGTTCGAATCTTCTTGGTAGTACTTAGGTTTGAATCTTCTTGGTAGTACTTAGGTTCGAATCTTCTTGGTAGTACTTAGGTTTGAATCTTCTTGGTAGTACTTAGGTTCGAATCTTCTTGGTAGTACTTAGGTTCGAATCTTCTTGGTAGTACTTAGGTTCGAATCTTCTTGGTAGTACTTAGGTTTGAATCTTTTTGGTAGTACTTAGGTTTGAATCTTCTTGGTAGTACTTAGGTTTGAATCTTCTTGGTAGTACTTAGGTTCGAATCTTCTTGGTAGTACTTAGGTTCGAATCTTCTTGGTAGTACTTAGGTTTGAATCTTCTTGGTAGTACTTAGGTTCGAATCTTCTTGGTAGTACTTAGGTTTGAATCTTCTTGGTAGTACTTAGGTTTGAATCTTCTTGGGTTAGGTTCGAATCTTCTTGGTAGGTTCGAATCTTCTTGGTAGTACTTAGGTTTGAATCTTCTTGGTAGTACTTAGGTTCGAATCTTCTTGGTAGGTTCGAATCTTCTTGGTAGTACTTAGGTTCGAATCTTCTTGGTAGTACTTAGGTTTGAATCTTCTTGGTGGTACTTAGGTTTGAACCTTCTTGGTAGTACTTAGGTTCGAATCTTCTTGGTAGTACTTAGGTTTGAATCTTCTTGGTAGTACTTAGGTTTGAATCTTCTTGGTAGTACTTAGGTTTGAATCTTCTTGGTAGTACTTAGGTTCGAATCTTCTTGGTAGGTTCGAATCTTCTTGGTAGTACTTAGGTTTGAATCTTCTTGGTAGTACTTAGGTTCGAATCTTCTTGGTAGGTTCGAATCTTCTTGGTAGTACTTAGGTTTGAATCTTCTTGGTAGTACTTAGGTTTGAATCTTCTTGGTGGTACTTAGGTTTGAACCTTCTTGGTAGTACTTAGGTTCGAATCTTCTTGGTAGTACTTAGGTTTGAATCTTCTTGGTAAGGACTTAGGTTCGAATCTTCTTGGTAGTACTTAGGTTCGAATCTTCTTGGGTAGTACTTAGGTTCGAATCTTCTTGGTAGTACTTAGGTTTGAATCTTCTTGGTAGTACTTAGGTTTGAATCTTCTTGGTAGTACTTAGGTTTGAATCTTCTTGGTAGTACTTAGGTTCGAATCTTCTTGGTAGTACTTAGGTTCGAATCTTCTTGGTAGTACTTAGGTTCGAATCTTCTTGGTAGTACTTAGGTTTGAAATCTTCTTTGGTAGTACTTAGGTTCGAATCTTCTTGGTAGTACTTAGGTTCGAATCTTCTTGGTAGTACTTAGGTTCGAATCTTCTTGGTAGTACTTAGGTTCGAATTTCTTGGTAGTACTTAGGTTCGAATCTTCTTGGTAGTACTTAGGTTTGAATCTTCTTGGTAGTACTTAGGTTCGAATCTTCTTGGTAGCACTTAGGTTTGAATCTTCTTGGTAGGTTCGAATCTTCTTGGTAGTACTTAGGTTTGATACTCTTGGTAGGTTCGAATCTTCTTGGTAATACTTAGGTTCGAATCTTCTTGGTAGTACTTAGGTTCGAATCTTCTTGGTAGTACTTAGGTTTTGAATCTTCTTGGTAGTACTTAGGTTTGAATCTTTTTGGTATACTTAGGTTTGAATCTTCTTGGTAGTACTTAGGTTCGAATCTTCTTGGTAGTACTTAGGTTTGAATCTTCTTGGTAACATTTAGGTTCGAATCTTCTTGGTAGGTTCGAATCTTCTTGGTAGTACTTAGGTTCGAATCTTCTTGGTAGTACTTAGGTTCGAATCTTCTTGGTAGTACTTAGGTTCGAATCTTCTTGGTAGTACTTAGGTTTGAATCTTCTTGGTAGTACTTAGAATCGAATCTTCTTGGTAACATTTAGGTTCGAATCTTCTTGGTAGGTTCGAATCTTCTTGGGTAGTACCTAGGTTCGAATCTTCTTGGTAATACTTAGGTTCGAATCTTCTTGGTAATACTTAGGTTCAAATCTTTTGGTAATACTTAGGTTCGAATCTTCTTGGTAATACTTAGGTTCGAATCTTTTGGTAACAGGTTCAAGTCTTCTTTGTAATACTTAGGTTCAAATCTTCAGTGTGTGTGTGTGTGTGTGTGTGTGTGTGTGTGTGTGTGTGTGTGTGTGTGTGGTGTGTGTGGGGTGTGTGTGTGTTGCAGTGCACTGCTTTTTTTTTTAAATTGGTGTCTATTTTTTAATTATATTGTAGTGAAATAGTACATAAAAAGATGTTTTTGTTCCTAGATAGCTTAACGAAAAAATAACAAACAAATGCATGTCTTGTTCAATGTTCCATCAAGGAAGAAAAGTGTGACTTTAACTTATACTTGACTTTTGACTTTGATTCGACTTTTAACTTTGACTTGACTTTTAAATTTGGACTTTTAACTTTGACTTGACTTTTAACGTTGACTTGACTTTTAACTTTGACTTGACTTTAACCTTTGACTTGACTTTAAACTTTGACTGGACTTTAAACTTTGACTTGACTTTTAACTTTGACTTGACTTTTAACTTTGACTTGACTTTTAACGTTGACTTGACTTTTAACGTTGACTGGACTTTTAACTTTGACTGGACTTTTAACTTTGACTCGACTTTAACTTAACTTTAACTTGACTTTAACTTTGACTTGACGTGACTTTAACTTAACTTTAACTTTGACTTGACTTGACTTGACTTGACTTGGCAGGCAGCGCGGGTGAACAGCGTGTGTCTGCGGATCAAGAAGAGCTCCCTGGAGATGCGGGTGTTCGGCTACAAGAACAGCTCCCAGCTGGAGCTGGATTCCTTCCTGCAGTTCGTGCACGCCACGCGCCTCAGGGTCAGTCTGTCAGTTATTTCCTTCATCAGTCAGTCACTTAATTCATCAGTTAGTTAATTTATCAGTCAGTTAATTTATCAGTCAGTTATCTCCTTCATCAGTCAGTCAGTTATTTCATCAGTTAGTTAGTTAATTCATCAGTCAGTTATTTCATCAGTCAGTCAGTCAGTTAATTCGTCATTCAGTTAATTCATTCGTCAGTCAGTCAGTTCATTCATTGGTTACTTCATCAGTTGGTCGGTTAATTCGTCAGTCAGTTAATTCATCCGTTAATTCATCGGTCAGTCCGTTAATTCATCAGTCAGTCAGTTCATTCATTAGTTACTTCATCAGTCAGTCAGTTCATTCATCAGTCAGTCAGTTATCTCCTTCATCAGTCAGTTATCTCCTTCATCAGTCAATTATCTCCTTCATCAGTCAGTTATCTCCTTCATCAGTCAGTTATCTCCTTCATCAGTCAGTCAGTTATCTCCTTCATCAGTCAGTCAGTTATCTCCTTCATCAGTCAATCATCTCCTTCATCAGTCAGTCAGTTATCTCCTTCATCAGTCAGTTATCTCCTTCATCAGTCAGTTATCTCCTTCATCAGTCAGTCAGTTATCTCCTTCATCAGTCAGTCAGTTATCTCCTTCATCAGTCAGTCAGTTATCTCCTTCATCAGTCAGTCAGTTATCTCCTTCATCAGTCAGTCAGTTATCTCCTTCATCAGTCAGTCAGTTATCTCCTTCATCAGTCAATTATTTCCTTCATCAGTCAGTTATCTCCTTCATCAGTCAATTATCTCCTTCATCAGTCAGTTATCTCCTTCATCAGTCAATTATCTCCTTCATCAGTCAGTTATCTCCTTCATCAGTCAATTATCTCCTTCATCAGTCAATCAGTTATCTCCTTCATCAGTCAATTATCTCCTTCATCAGTTAGTTATCTCCTTCATCAGTCAGTTTTCTCCTTCATCAGTCAGTCAGTTATCTCCTTCATCAGTCAGTCAGTTATCTCCTTCATCAGTCAGTTATCTCCTTCATCAGTTCAGTTATCTCCTTCATCAGTCAGTTCTCTCCTTCATCAATCAGTCAGTTATCTCCTTCATCAGTCAGTTATCTCCTTCATCAATCAGTCAGTTATCTCCTTCATCAGTCAGTTATCTCCTTCATCAATCAGTCAGTTATCTCCTTCATCAGTCAGTTATCTCCTTCATCAGTCAGTTAGTTATCTCCTTCATCAGTCAGTCAGTTATCTCCTTCATCAGTCAGTCAGTTATCTCCTTCATCAGTCAGTCAGTTATCTCCTTCATCAGTCAGTTATCTCCTTCATAAGTCAGTTATCTCCTTCATCAGTCAGTCAGTTATCTCCTTCATCAGTCAGTCAGTTATCTCCTTCATCAGTCAGTCAGTTATCTCCTTCATCAGTCAGTCAGTTATCTCCTTCATCAGTCATTATCTCCTTCATCAGTCAGTCAGTTATCTCCTTCATCAGTCAGTTTTCTCCTTCATC
>CM060347.1:32547822-32552822 GCA_030674155.1 Stramonita haemastoma | reverse complement strand
CATTTTCATCATCATCACTATCACCATCATCACTATCACCATCATAATCACCACCACCACCACCCCAATCTCACCCGCCAGCTGTCTCCAGTGTGAGGCCTGGTGCAGATCTCTCAGGGTCTGGAAGAGGGCGTCCATTGTCATCATCATCATCATCATCATCATCATCACCACCATCATCACTATCACTATCACAATCACCACCACCACCACCACCACCATCATTATCATCATTACTATCATTATCATCACCGGCCAGCTGTCTCCAGTGTGCGGCCTGGTGCAGATCCCTCAGGGGCTGAAAGAGGGCGTCCATGGTGACGGTGGCCAGGTCACTGCCCGAGTACCCCTCCGTCCTCCCCCCCAGCTCCTCCCACTCCCCCACCCCCACCTCCACCGCCGTGCTGCCGCAGTGCTGCTGCATCAGCTGTATGCGACACTCCCTGCACAGACAAACTGGTAGGTCAGTTTGCTTTTTTTATTTAATTTGATTCTTTTATATCGAGGATAATCGGATAAGCACTCTTGTGCTCTTTTTTTTTTTTTACATCAAGTCCCCGTGTGTATGCAGTTTTGTAAATGTCATCTGTTCCCACCGGCACACGATGGCCTACTCTTACGATATGCGGAACAGGATTTAACGTGTGCGCAAGATGTTCTGCGTGCGTTCGCACACGGGGCCTCGGTTTATAGTCTCGTCCGAAGGTGCTTGGAGTGGTTAGTGGATGTGAGTTAGGTAGGTGTGTGGTGTGTTTGGTTGTGGTGATGAGAGGGAGGAGGAGAAGGAGGAAAAGAAGAATTGTGAAAGAAGAAGAAGAAGAAGAAGAAGAAGAAGAAGAAGAAGAAGAAGAAGAAGAAGAAGAAGAAGAAGAAGAAGAGGAAGATCAACAACTACAACAAGATTTATAAAGAAGAATGCAAAGAAGAAGAAGAACAAAAACAACCACCATAGCAACAGCAACGACAAGTATTATGAGGATAATGAGAATAGTAATAAGGATAATAACGATCATAATGATAATCATCATCAGCATCATCCTCATCATGATAATAGTAGTAATTATGATGATAATAATGATAGGTGATATTTAGAACGCCTAATCTCAAAAAGACAGGAGCCCTAGGCGTTTACAATAGCAGAATTGATTAGTCTGTTTTTGTCTTTGTTTTAATTGAAAAAAATGAATTGTTGGCTTCAAGCGAATCTCTCTCTCTCTCTCTCTCTCTCTCTCTCTCTCTCTCTCTCTCTCTCTCTCTCTCTCTCTCTCTCTGTTCTCTCTCTGTCTCTCTCTCTGTGTCTCTCTGTCTCTCTCTCTTGATGTTACCCTGATAAGGGCGGGGACTGGATGTAAAAAGCACATGAGTGATTATTCATTATCCTCGAAATAAAAGAATTTGACCTGTCTTGACTTGACTCTCTGTCTATTTTTCTCACACACACACACACACACACACACACACACACACAAACGATCACACACACACACACACACACACACACACACACACACACACACACACACACACACAACCCCCCTCCCCCCACCCCCCACAACACCCCCACCCACACACCTACATTACCCCACCCCATCCACCCACCCACACAACACTCCCCACACACACACGCACACGCACACAACACTCCCCACACACACAACCCCCCCCCCCCCCAACACCCCCCTCCACACACACACACACACACACACACACACACACACACACACACACACACACACACACACACACACACACGCCCCACCTACCCACACAACACCCACCCCCACCCCCCACCCACCACAACACCCCACCCACCACAACACCCACAAACCAACCCTCCCCCCCCCCCACAACACCACCCCTCCACCCACCACCACACACAACACCCCCCCCCAACCACCCACACACACACACACAACAAAAACCCCCCCCTCCTTCCTCCCCCACCCCACCCCACACCCACACACACCTATCAGGCAGAGGCACGTAGATCCTTTTCTGGAACCTCCTGAGGAAAGCGGAGTCGAGGTCCCAGGGGCAGTTCGTGGCACACATCAGGAACACTTTCTCCTCCGCCCTGTCCGAGTTGTCTGCCCCCTCCATCTGCTTCAGCAGCTCTGTCTTCACGCGGCGTGTGTGCTCGTCCTCCCGCTGGGAGCGCTGCCGGCAGATGCTGTCGATCTCGTCGATGAAGATCACCTGGGAATGAAAGAGTTAATGAATGAATGAATGAATGAATAATCTTTATTTTTCAAGGGTAACAGAGTAAGCTTGCAAATACTTTTTCTTCATCCGGCCATTGCCCTGAGAGAGAGAGAGAGGGGGGGGGACAAAATAACTGACAAAAGACTTGTCAGTTATTGGGATCAGGCAGAACAGCTGGTATTTCCGGAGACAGTATCTCTTGTATCTGTTCCTGAAGGTACACACAGCCCGACAGACAGACAGACAGCCAAATAGACTTTTAGACAGACTAACAGACAGACAGACAGACAGACAGACAGACAGACAGACAGACAGACAGACAGACAGAAAAGTCAAAGACTCACGGATCTCCCTGCCTGGTTGGTAGCATGCGTAAACAGTTCTCTGATCAGTCTGAAAACCAATCAACCTCCATCTTGGAATGATTGAATGGATGAATGGATGAATGAATGATTGAATGGATGAATGGATGAATGGATGATTGAATGGATGAATGGATGAATGATTGAATGGAGGAAGGAAGGAAGGAAGAAAGGAAGGAAAGAAGTAAGAAATGAAGGAAGAAAGGAAGGAAGGAAGGGATAGATGAATGCATGAATGAGCGAACGAACGAACAAACGAAGGAGTAAATGAACGAACGAACGAATTAATGAACGAACTAACGAACGAATAAACGAATGAATGAATGAATGAATGAATGAATGAATGAACGAACGAACGAATGATTGAATGAATGAATGTTGTCGCTCCTCGGCCAGAGCTCCAAGGTTCCCCAATGGTCAGATTGTGTGTATATATGCGACCTTTTCGACAACCATGAAGGTAGCTGCATTCTGGCTTCGGAGATGATGTCTGAACACGACAACAGGGCACATGCGTTTTTGAAATTTTGTCGTCCGTTCCTACCGTCATTCAATGACCTACTCTTCCAAAAGGCGGAACGGGTGCGCAAGATGTTCTTCATGCGTTCATACACGGGACCTCTGCTGATCGTCTCATCCGAAGGACTTTCGGGGGAGTGGAGTAGGTACTGATGTGAACTCCAGGGGACAATCCCATGGAACGGGTAGGTACCCAACACTCTAACCACTAGGCTACATATACACACATACAGAGACAGACTGAAAAAAATTATACGAGAGAGAGAGAGAGAGAGAGAGAGAGAGAGAGAGAGAGAGAGAGAGAGAGAGAGAGAGAGAGAGAGAGAGAGAGAGAGAGAGAGAAGAGAGAGAGAGAGAGAGAGAGAGAGAGAGAGAGAGAGAGAGAGAGAGAGAGAGAGACAGACAGACAGACAGACAGACAGACAGACAGACAGACAGACAGACAGACAGAACAGACAGACAGACAGACAGACAGACATACACAGACAGAGAAACAGAGAAAAAGGGTAGGGGAGGGGGGGGGGGATGTACCCACTTTTCACTCTCCCCCAACCAGCTGGAGACGGAGAGAGACAGAGACATAGAGACAGAGAGAGAGAGACAGAGACAGAGAGACAGAGAGAGAGAGACAGAGACAGAGAGACAGAGAGAGAGACAGAGACAGACAGAGAGAGAGAGACAGACACAGAGAGAGAGAGACAGAGAGAAAGAGAGACAGAGAGAGACAGAGACAGAGAGAGAGACAGACAGAGAGAGAGAGACAGAGACAGAGAGAGACAGAGAGAGACAGAGACAGAGAGAGACAGACAGAGACAGAGACAGAAGAAACAGAGACAGAGAGACAAAGAAAAAGAGAGACAGATATGGGGGGAGGGGGGTGGGGGATCTACCCACTTTTCACTCTCCCCCACCCAGCAGGAGACGGAGAGAGACAGAGACATAGAGAGAAAGAGAGAGAGACAGACAGACAGAGAGAGAGAGAGACAGAGACATAGAGAGAAAGAGAGAGAGACAGACAGACAGAGAGAGAGAGAGAGACAGAGACAGAGAGAAGAAACAGAGACAGAGAGACAAAGAAAAAGAGAGACAGATATGGGGTGGGGGATGTACCCACTTTTCACTCTCCCCCACCCAGCTGGAGACGAGGTCAGCGCTGGAGACGGAGTAGAAGGTGGAGCGGATTTCACAGGCGATGGCGCGCGCCAGCCTGGACTTGCCCGTGCCCGGAGCCCCGTACAGCAGAATGCGCCGCCACGCCTTCCGCCCCCCTCCTGCACAGCCATACACGTCTTCAGCACTGTCATCGTTATTACCATCATCGTTATCATCATCGTCATTATCATCATCGTTATCATCATCGTCGTCGTCGTCACCATCATCATCAATACCATCAACAAGTTAAACGACTTTTTTGGAAAGGCAGAGGCAAAGCTAAATATCTCAAAATTGAACACACTAATTTGGCCTGCATTGCTGTATGGGTCAGAAGCCTGGACAAAATGGGAAAGACAAAAATAAACACAGCCGAAAATTAGTGCGGTTATACATACACACGGTTTCTAAGAGTCAAAAACTCACACAGGAGAACATAATTATGAAAGCATTCTTGATGAGCTCTTAGAGCAAAAACAAGTGTTGGCTGAAAATGATCGGCGCAAACTGAGGATATGTTGGTCACGCAAACAGACACACACAGACAAGTCTGATGGCGTACAATTCTCCAAGGTAAGGAAGGTTGAGGGCAGAAGGAAAAGAGGCAGACCACCAACATCCTACTTTACCAACATCACTGAGATCAGTGGTCTGGGAGGGCTACAGGAGATGGTAGAAACTCAGCACACAGAGAGAGAGACAGAGACACAGAGAGAGACAGAGAGAGAGAGACAGACAGACAGACATAGACAGAGACAGAGATGG
>CM060347.1:32510322-32527822 GCA_030674155.1 Stramonita haemastoma | reverse complement strand
CTGTGTTCTATGTCTCTGTGTGTGTAATGACATCATTACTCTGTGTTCTATGTCTCTGTGTGTAATGACATCATTACTCTGTGTTCTATGTCTGTGTGTGTAATGACATCATTGCTCTGTGTTCTATGTCGCTGTGTGTAATGACATCATTGCTCTGTGTTCTGTGTCTCTGTGTGTAATGACATCATTACTCTGTGTTCTGTGTCTCTGTGTGTAATGACATCATTGCTCTGTGTTCTGTGTCTCTGTGTGTAATGACATCATTGCTGTCATTCAAACCAACCAACCAGCGAAAACAAGCAAGCAAGCAACTAATCAAAATCAGAAGTGGCACAGAGAGAGAGATTGATTTGATTTGATTTGATTTATTCTTTTATATCGAGGATAATGGGATAAGCACTCTTGTGCTTTTTTACATCCAGTCCCCGTGTGTATGCAGTTTTGTAAATGTCATCTGTTCCCACCGGCACACGATGGCCTACTCTTACGAAAAGCGGAACAGGATTTAACGTGTGCGCAAGATGTTCTGCGTGCGTTCGCATACGGGGCCTCGGTTTAAAGTCTCATCCGAAGGACTTGTCGGGAGAGTGGAGTCAGCACTGATGTTAACTCCAGGAGAAAAATCTCCTCGACCAGATTCGAACCTGGGTCTTCAAATTGCCAGCGCAATGTTCTGACCACTAGGCTATCCGTCCCCCAACGGAGAGGAGAGAGAGAGAGAGAGAGAGAGAGAGAGAGAGAGAGAGAGAGAGAGAGGAGAGAGAGAGAGAGAGAGAGAGAGAGAGAGAGAGAGAGAGAGAGAGCTTTTTCCCTTCTTTTTCTGCTGCTGCTACTACTACTACTACTACTACTACTACTACTACTACTACTACTACTACTACTACTACTACTACTACTACTACTGTTGCTACTACTACTACTACTACTACTGTTGTTGCTGCTGCTGCTGCTGCTACTACTACTACTACTACTACTACTACTACTACTACTACTACTACTACTACTACTACTACTTCTGCTTCTGCTGCTGCTACTACTACTACTGCTGCTGCTACTACTACTACTACTACTACTACTACTACTACTACTATACTACTACTACTACTACTACTACTACTACTACTACTACTACTTCTGCTTCTGCTGCTGCTACTACTACTACTGCTGCTGCTACTACTACTATTACTACTGTTGCTGCTGCTGGTATTTTCACTACTATCACCACAACTACTTTTCTGTTCATCCTCCTCCTCTCATCATCACCTATAAGTCATACCTGTTTATAGTAGAAGCATCAGACGCCAGCTTTTTTTTTTTTAATTAATTAATCCAGATCCGTGTGCATATATTATGTTGAAGTCAAAAGCTCTCTTAGCAACCAGCACGAAACACCACAAACACTGCAAGAACTGGAAAACTGTTGTGGCTGTTGTTGCTGTTGCTGTTGTTGTTGCTTGTTGTAGATTGTAATAAAGTTCCAGGGGAGGTATCCGATTTAGGGACCGTGTTATTCCAAAAGCAACGAGTTTCCTCTTTCACTCAGCCAGGCTACAAAACCAGGTGGTGGTTCCAACGAAGAGTGCTGGTCGTCAATAAATCGAAGCCACAGCCGCAATGCCTTTATAGCGGGATAGGCCCTTTGTCTAGTCCTTTTTCTAGTCAGAGTTCTAAAATCGGAAATTCCCGATAGAACGTAACCGAAACCATGCAAGTCAAAAGAGAATTCCCGTATTTATTTTTAATCTTTGTTGTTGTTTTTTTCGTTTTTGTTTTGTTCTGTTGTTTTTTTTGTTTGGGAAGGGGGGGGGGGGGGGGGTCGTTTGTTTCTGTTTGGTTGCTGGGGTTTTCTTGTTGTTGGTTTGTTGTTGTTTTGGGGGGAGTGGTGGGGTTGTTTCTTTCTTTTATTTTTTGTTTTGTTTTGGGGTTGTTGGGGTTTTTTGGGGGGTGGACATTTGTACTTTCCTTTCATCTATTGACTCTGTGTGTGTGTGTGTGTGTGTGTGTGTGTGTGTGTGCGTGTGTGTGTGTGTGTGTGTGTGTGTGTGTGTGTGTGTGTGTGTGTGTGTGTGTGAGAGAGACAATGACAATGACAATGACAATGACAATAGTTTATTGTCTCAGGCAAGATGCCCATTGACAAGGGGACAGTGGGAGGGGGACTGGGCACAAAACACAAAATGTCATATTCTGAAAAGTTAATTAACAACAGCCCAAATAGTCATCATGTCATGGATTCCATAACATTGCTACAGGATAGATTCAGATCCTTTTTTTTTTTTTTTAAATGTATACAAGTTCTGGTTAGCCCTTACAATGGAAACTGGTAAGGGGGACAAATTTCATCTGCAAAACTGTACAGATTCAAAACATATATCTGACAACAAACTTGTCTGCAACAAGGCAATGTCTCTTCTTCATTTTTTTTCATGACTTTTGAAATTTTGCACCGCTAACACGTGATAAATTTGTAATAATCCATGTGGCATGTAGTGTACATCTCTCTCTCTCTCTCTCTCTCTCTCTCTCTCTTCTCTCTCTCTCTCTCTCTCTCTCTCTCTCTCTCTCTCTCTCTCTCTCTCTCTCTCACACACACACACACACACACACACACAACACACAAACACACATACTCACACTTTCTCCTTCTCTCTTACACCACACACACACACACACACACACACACACACACACACACACACACACACACACACACACACACACACACACACACACACACTCACTCACTCGCGCACGCACACACACACCCCTACACACATGTTCTTACACACACACACACACACACACACACACACACACACACACACACACACACACACACACACACACAACGTGCGCGCGCACGCGTGCATACACACACACGCATATTCACATACATACACACATACATGCATCCACATACATGCATCCACATACATACACATACACTCATACACAGCCACAGCAACAGCCACACACACACACACACACACACACACACACACACACACACACACACACACACACACACACACACACTGGGCTATCCAAGCAAGAATCGAACTGCGTCCACTATCACATGCATCACATCAAGTCCGGCACTGATCCGATCTTTCAGTCGCTCCCGGTCAGCAAGGGACCACAGCTTCAGTTTGCTGTACACAAAGCTTTCCTCGTTGGTCATCAGCCTGGTGTCCTTCTTCATGAACCAAAACAAATCTGGGGGTGTGTCACCAGCAGCAGTCCATTGGAAGCGAAACACGAGATCGTCAGTTTCACAAATCATCGTGTCTGGATGCCGTTTGCTGGTAAACACGCGACGGAATTCCTGGTTCCTCTGGGTGTCCCTCAGCCTCCGCTGCCTCCATTTATCTGTCAGTTCAGCCACGTGTTTCTTGATGGCGTCGGCACTCGTTCCAACTGCCTGAACTTTCGCAAGAGGATCGTCAGTGACGTCACACTCCGCAGTTTCCGTTGTAAACATAGAGGCAAGGTCAATGTCACGTTGCAGGTCAGCGGGCTTTTCTTTTCCGACTCGGTGACATCGTTTGGTGCATGGTGGATTTCACGTGCCCCCTCTTGCAACGGTGTGTTGATGGCAGAAGGGGGTGTGTCAGTGCGTGACACAGCGCAGCCTGAAGGAGGCGTTGGCATAAACAAACATTGCGACTGTTCTGTCACAATATGTTCACTTTCCTCCATCTCTTGCCTCTGTGCTGTCCTTCTTCTCTCCTCTCCCCTTCGTCTGTCTCTGTCAGTCTGGCTTGGAGGCTTTTTTCGGTAGCTGACAGGGTGTGCTGTTGCGCCATGTTGCTGTTGTTAGCTTGGCTGGCTTGCAGTCGTAGCACAATGACTGTGCTGTCGCCACTTCCAGCAATTTTCCAAGAAGTCAGGCGATTTTCTTGGAGCAGAGCATCCAGAGTAACTGTCAACGTTGTTGGTAGGCCGACAACGGGCATGGTTTCGGATGAAAATGTATTTTTTTGACGAACAAGCTAGCAGCAAAATAATCTTCCTGCCTACCTCCAAGGGAGATCACCCGCCGACCCCGTGTGTGTGAGAGAGAGAGAGAGAGAGAGAGAGAGAGAGAGAGAGAGAGAGAGAGAGAGAGAGAGAGAGAGAGAGAGAGAGAGAGAAGAGAGAGAGAGAGAGAGAGAGAGAGAGTGTATGTGTGTTCTGTTTGTGTGTCTGTGTGTTCATGCACTAATAATGGAATAAGCACTCACGTGCTTTTTTCATCCAGTCCCCGTATGTATGTATGAAGTTTTGTAAATTATTTTCATCTGTTCCCACCGACACATAATGGCCTACTCTTACGAAAAGAGTATTACGAAAAGAGTAACACATTTGATGTGTTGTGAACGAAAAATTATTTTAAAAAAAATTCTAACATACCTTTCTTGCCATTTTACAAAAGGCTAGACTTTCTTGTTAAATTACTTCTATCTCATTAATAATAATAATAATAATAATAATAATAATAATAATAATAATAATAATAATAATAATAATAATAATAATAATAATAATGATAATAATAATAATAACAACAACAACAACAACAACAACAACAACAACAACAGGCACATTTCATTTCCTTTGATTTTTTAAGATCATATATCTTTTAGTCTTCATGACATTTTTTGTAAAACATGGTGTTAAATCTGTCATCAATCTTCTAGCAGAAGATCAATACACCAATTTGCCACCAACATCATCTACACTCCTGCCAGGCAATATCACAGGTAATCACATGACCATTTCTGCTTTGTTTTTAACATTTGGTGTGATCTACCAAAAAAAAACAAAAAAAACCCACCCCCCAAAATGAACCCCCTCTCTCCACATACTTTTTCTACCATTGTACAAAATACTACATTTTCCTTGCCAATTTGCATTTCATCTCATTATTAAAAAGCTAAACAAGAAACAAAAACAAAAGAAAAACAAAACACAGGCACATGTTATCCACTCATACTTAAAATCACATACCTGAAGTCTTTCACATACATCTTTTGTAAAATTTGCCATCAATCTTCTAGCAGAGGATCAATACACAAATTTGCCACCAACAACATTTCAACTAAAGTTAGGCAATGCTAATGGCAATTACAGGACCACCTATGCTTTTGTTTTTACATTTTGTGTGATGTAAAAAAAGAAAACAACAACAACAACAACAAATGGAACCAAAAAAATTTAAAAACCCTCTCTCCACATACTTTCTGCACCCTTAAACAAAATGCTCCATTTTCCATGTCAATTTACGTTTCATCTCATTACTAGAAAACAAAAGAAGAAACAAAAAAGGATAAGCAAAACACAGACACATATCTACTCCTATCCTTAAAATCATATACCTGAAGTCTTTCACATGTTTTGTAAAATATGTTGGTGTAAAATCTGCCATTCAATCTTCCAGCAGAAGACCAATTCACAAATTTGCCACCAACATCATTTAAACTCCTGCCAGGCAATATCACAGGCAATCACGGCACTGGATCTGTGTTTGTTTTCACATTCAGCTTTATTTTATTAAAAAAAAACTATCTGGAAACATTATACACCATTGTCTAGTATGCTACATTGTTTTGTCAATTTATATTTTATCTCATTATTAAAATAAAAAGCAGAAAAGACAAAAAGCAAAAAAATACAGGCACATAATATCCACTCGTATTTAAAATCATATACCTGAAGTCTTTCACAGACATCTTTTGTAAAATATGTTGGTGTAAAATTTACCACCAATCTTCCAGCAGAAGATCAATACACAAATTTGCCACCAACATCAACTCCTTTTTCTCAATAAAAACAGCAATCACATCTCTAGCTTTGCTATTCATTTCATTTTTGGTTGAAAAGAACACGTCCCCTTCTCCCCACACCACTTTCCACACCATTATACAGACCATTACATTTTTCTAGTCACTCTACATTTGATACAATAAAAACAACAACAACAAACAAACTCTTGAAGGCCCATTTCACAGACCACAAGACATAATTATACAATGAAGATGTGTTGGTGTAAAATCTGCATCCATCTTCTAGCAGAAGATCAGTTCACAGATTTGCTATCAACATCATCTAAACTCATACCATGCAATATTGATGGCAATTACAGCACCAGATTTCTTTTTGTTTTCCCATTTGATGAGATATTATAAAAAAAATTTTAAAGGGGTGGGGGAAAGAAAACTTCTCCCCACATACTTTCCATTACACAAAATGTCACATTTTTTTGTTAATTTACATTTAATTTCATTATTCAAAAACAACAACAAAAAACCAGGCACATTATATCCACCTTGATTCTTAAGATCATATACATTTAGTCTTTTACACACTTTAAAAAATATGTTGGTGGCAAAACTGTCATCAATCTACCAGAAGATCAATTCACAGATTTGCCACCAACATTTAAACTCATGCCATGCAATATTGATGGCAATTACAGGACCACCTCTGTTTTTGTTTTCACATTTGATGTGATGTAACCCCCCAAAAAAAACAAAAAACAAACAAACACAAAAGAAACCCAAACCAAAATAAAACTAAACAAAAAACCCCACCTCTTTCTACATACTTTACCATTATACAAAATGCTACATATTTCTTATCAATTTACATTTCATCTCATTATTTAAAAAATACAAAAAACAAACAAAAAACAGGCACATGTTTTACACTCCTATACTTAAAATTATCTGCCTGAATTTCACATTCATCTTTTGTAAAACAATTTGATGTCAAATTTATCATCAATCTTCCAGCAGAAGATCAATACACGAATTTGCCACCAATGTAAACTGAAATCATTTTTATCAATAAAAATAGCAATCACATCACCAGCTTTGCTATTCATTTCATATTTGGTTTGAAAAGACAACAGACCCCTTCACCCCACACACTTTCCACACCATTATACAGACCATTACATTTTCTTCTCAGTCTACATTTGATAACTGAAATTAAAAAAAAAATAATATAAAAAAACATGGCAGGCACATTTTACACACCACAAGACATATGTGATGTGAAGATGCATGAAGATGTGTTAGTGTAAAATCTGCATCCATTTTTTTTATCAGAAGATCACTAGACAGATTTTGTACCAACATCATCTAAACTCATGCCATGCAATATCAATGGCAATCACAGCACCAGATTTCTTTTCTGTTTTCACATCTGATGTGATGTAAATAAACAAATTGATATAAAAAAAAAAATTAAAACAATCTCTCCAGACACTTACGAAAAACGGAACAGGATTTAACGTGTGCGTAAGATGTTCTGCGTATGTTCACACACGGGGCCTCGGTTTATAGTCTCATCAGAAGGACTTTGAGGGAGAGTGGAGTCAGCACTGATGTTAACTCCAGGGGAAAAATCCCCTCGAACGGGAATCGAACCCGGGTCGTCAAATTGCGGGCGCAATGTTCCGACCACTAGGCAATGGGGTGGGCGTGGGGGGGGGGGGGGGGGGGGGGTGGGGGGGGGGGGGGGGGTGGGGGGGGGGGGGGGGGGGGGGGGGGGGTGGGGGTGGGGGGGGGGGGGTCTTTCTTCTTCTTCGCTGTTTCTGATGACTTCTCTGTTGCCTTCTTCTGTCTTACTCTGTCGCGGGATAGCCTAGTGGTTAGAACATTGCGCTGAAATTTTGACGACCCGGGTTCGATTCCCGTTTGAGGGGATTTTTTTCCCCTGGAGTTAACATCAGTGCTGACAGCACTCTCCCCCAAAAGTCTTTTGGATGAGACTATAGACCGAGGCCCCGTGTGCAAACAAGCATTTTGCGCACACGTTAAATCCTGTCCCGCTTTTCGTAAGAGCAGGCCATTGTGTGCTGTTGGGAACAGATGACAAGATTTACAAAACTGCACGCACACGGGAACTGGATGTTTTAAAGCACATGAGAGCCTTTTCCATTACCCTCGATATAAAAGGATAAACAAATAAATAAATGAATAAAATAAAGTTGCGCGGGACGGGATAGCCTAGTGGTCAGAACATTGCCCTCGCAATTTGATGACCTGGGTTCGATTCACGGTCGAGGGAATTTTTCCCCTGAAGTTAACATCAGTGCTGACTTCACTCTCCCCAAAAGTCCTTGGATGCGACTGTAAGCTGAGGCCCCGTGTGTGAACGCACGCAGAACTTCTTGCGCACACGTTAAATCCTGTTCCGCTTTTCGTAAGAGTAGGCCTTTGTGTGCCGGTGGGAACAGATGACAAGATTTACAAATCTGCATCTACACGGGGACTGGATGTAAAAAACCCATGAGTGTTTATTCCATTATCCCCGATATAAAAGAATAAATAAAAGAGTAAATAATAAATATAAAAGAATAAATAAATGATGATAATAATAATACACACATACATATAATTAACCCCTTCCCCCCCCCCCCCCCCACACACACACACAGAAAAATCCCCACGGCACATGACACATGGAAACCGAAAGAATGAAGCATTCCCCACAGTGGCACTAGCAGGAAAAAGTAAACGTGTTATGAAAATGTCAGCCATGATATGACGGGACAAGAAGCCATGGTGAAAGATTTAAAATGAATAGGAAGCATATAAAAGGCATATTAATCCCTACTTGGGTGTTTTTTTTTAAACGGTTTAATGTTGAGTCACAGTTGTGACACACACACACACACACACACACACACACTCCAACACACACACACACACACACACACACACACACACACACACACACACACACACACACACACACACACACACACATGTGGAGAGAGAGAGAGAGAGAGAGAGAGAGAGAGAGAGAGAGGAGAGAGAGAGAGAGAGAGAGAGAGAGAGAGAGAGAGAGAGAGAGAGAGAGAGAGAGAGAGAGAGACACACACACACACATACATACATACATACATACATACATACATACATACATACATACATACATACATACATACATACATACATACATACATACATACATACATATTGCATGTATTATTTAAAGTAGGGAATGTTCTATGCTTGGTTGAACTTATAGACATTTTACAGGGAGAAAGATCTGACTTCATCTTGTGATATTAGCCATACAGGGGAGAAACATCTGACTTCATTCAGTGATATCACAAGCTACCCCCAGTGGAACAGTGCTTCTTGAACACTGGTCTTTTATCTGAAGCATCTGGTCTCTCTGTTTCATACCTAGCTTATCTTCAAGAAAAGGGCAATCAAGGAATTTGTGGTGGACTAAAACACTTTTAGAACAGCAGTTAGCACAGTAATTTCTTTATGACAGTGGGTACTCCACATATTTTAGTCTGTATTCAAATATCATAAGGGGGCGGGATAGCTCAGTGGTCAGAGCACTCGCTTTCCCCAAACAAAGGGTAAGCAGCATTCGAGCCTGGTCACCAACTGGATGGGTGACTGTTTGCGCGCCTTGGCTTCAGTACAGTCCCCCAGTTCACCCAGCTGTCAATGGGTACCTGCCAACTTTAGGGTCAGTAAAGGTAAAGCAGCGAGGGAGAGGAGATGGGCGCCACTCTCAACATGCTGGCCCCTAGAGAAGCTGAGGTCTCTGATGCCTGGCTCCCCTACGACCACACAGGTTATGGGACACCTTTACCGTTACCTTTTTTAAACCAAATATCATAAGGTCTGATTTTCTTTGCCATGTGGATTGAGAATCCACACAATTTTGTTGTCATTTTAAACGGATTTTATGAGACGACAAAACTAAAGCTAAAGTCAATAACAGTGCTTCAGCATTGCTTTCAGGTAATTATTCCCTTCTGTTCTGTCCAATCAACAAACTCATTTCAATGAAGCCTGCAAAGTGAAGGAAGGCAACAACAAAAATAATTGTAAAGACATTGATAGAACTTTGTGGTGTGGTTTAGCAGTCCACAGCAGTCAGTTTTCCCCACAGCACACAAATCCAACACCCCTCAGTCAAGAGTGCTAAGTTTAGCACACCCTTTCCTTTTACCTAGTCCAAGTGCACTCAGTTGCTGCTATAATTAGCACCCCCATCTGGGCTGGGATTGGGTGGATTATTAGCCACTGAGAGGAGCTGAAAGCAGGGGAAACTGACAGCTGCGTCCCCACTTTCAGCTCCTCTCAGCTGCTAACTATTCCATTCCATCCCAGTCCAGACGGGGTCAGCTGGCGCTAATTATAGCAGCGACTGACCTCACTTGGACTAGGTAAAAGGAAGGGGCACGCTAAATATATCACTCTGGACTGTGCAAGGTTGGATTTGTGTGCTGTGGGTGCCTTACTGTTAGTATGGGTGTTTTCCTCTTCTGACTGAAGTTTTTGTCCCCATTACAAAAGCTTAGGCATATTTGGCAACTTGTGTATTTTCATTTATTAAATTAGAAAGACCTTGTAGGTATGGGTTCGTGTTCCTGCCTTCATGCTGTAGAAAGAAAATAATGGTGTTGGCATTATTTCCCCCCTTCAACCTCATATGCACATACCTACTTGAAGAAACTTCCTCAGTATCCCTGTGTGTGTGTGTGTGTGTGTGTGTGTGTGTGTGTGTGTGTGTGTGTGTGTGTGTGTGATATTTATTTATGTATTTATTCATGTATTCATTCTTTTATTTTGAAGATGATGGAATAAACACTCGCTCTCTTTTTTTTACATCCAGATCCAGTATGTATACAGTTGTGTAAATTTTGTCATCAGCTCCCGCATGTGTGTGTGTGTGTGTGTGTGTGTGTGTGTGTGTGTGTGTGTGTGTGTGTGTGTGTGTGTGTGTGAGAGAGAGAGAGAGAGAGAGAGAGAGTGTGTGTGTGTGTGTGTGTGTGTGGTGTGTGTGTGTTGTTAATTTATTTATTTATTCATTTCTTCTTTTATATCGAGGATAATGGAATAAGCACTCGTGTGTTTATTTTACTCCCAGTCCCCATGTGTATGCAATGTGTTGTGAAGAAGAGTGTCATGTGAAGCGACAGTGCAAAGGTGTTTTCACATATTGGTGAGGCATACAAGCATTTACACAGGCAAATGTAGTCAACACACACACACACACACACACACACACACAACACCACACACCACCACACACACACACACACACACGCACACACACAGCACACACACACACACACACACACACACACACACACACACACACACACACACACACACACACACTCACACACAGGGGTCGCAATAGCCTAGATGTCAGAACATTGCCTTCCAATTTGATGACCCTGGTTCGATTCCCCTTCTAGGGGATTTTTCCCCTTGAGTTAACATCAGTGCTGACTCCACTCTCCCCAAAAGTCCTTCGGATGAGACTATAAACCGAGGCCCGTGTGCGAACGCACGCTTAACATCTTGCGCACACGTTAAATCCTGTTCTGCTTTTCATAAGAGTAGGCCATTGTGTGCCGGTGAGAACGGGTGACAAGATTAACAAAACTGCATACATACGGGGACTGGATGTAAAAGCACATAAGTGCTTATTCCACTATCCTCGATATAAAAGAATAAATAATGATGATAATAATAATAAATAATAATAATAACAACACACACACACACACACACACACACACACACACACACACACACACACACACACACACACACACACACACACACACACCAAAGAAAGAAAAAATTTAAACTGCCCTTAAACCATTGCAAATTATTTCTGAAAAATGTTCTAACTTTACTTTTTTTTATCTTCATTTTTTTCGTTCTACTTCTACTACCGCGAAGTGCCTGACAAGTCAGGCCCTGCAAAAGGCCTGAATGAGCATGTTTTTGTTTGGTTTTTTTTTTTGGGGGGGGGGGTTAAAAATAATTTCTTTTTTTATTTGTCTGAATAAGGCTGAAAAAGGTACCGACGCTTTGAGAAAAAAAAATCTAGGACAAAAGCTGATATGAAATCCCTCCATTTGAAATCCCTCCGCCAAACCATGACTAGACCTGCTTCTCCTTTCTTATTCCAAACACCTACACAGTGCCTGGGGGGACAGTCTAGTAACTTTTTAGGTAGACCCTTATCTTCAATCTGACGGCGTCGGTTCGTGTTTTCACTGACACACATTCGAGGAATTTTTTTTTTTGTTCACCACTGGAGTTACATCAGTACTGACTCCACTTCTCGCACCCCCCCTCCCCACCCTCTTCCCTCTTTCAGTAATGACCCCCCCCCACCCACGCCCCCCTCCCCCCCCCCCCCCCCCTATCGACTTTTTCAGCAGCCTCCCGTAGTTGCAATGTAAGGGTCTGAAAGGAACAATGACTGGTGCACACGCTAACAAAGACACCCACCAACACCTGCCTTCCTGCCCCCTGTGCTCCTGTGCACTGACACACACATGCAGGCACTGAGAGAGAGGGAGAGAGAGAGAGAGAGAGAGAGAGAGAGAGAGAGAGAGAGAGAGAGAGAGAGAAGAGAGAGAGAGAGAGAGAGAGAGAGAGATTCAAATTCAAATTTAAATTCTATCCTTTTTAGGATAATGAATAAGCACTCATGTGTTGTTGGTTTTTTACATCCTGTCCCAGGAGAGAGAGAGAGAGGGAGAGAGAGAGAGAGAGAGAGAGAGAGAGAGAGAGAGAGAGAGATGAGAGTGAGAGTGACATAGAGAGAGAGAGAGAGAGAGAGAGAGAGAGAGAGAGAGAGAGAGAGAGAGAGAGAGAGAGAGAGAGAGAGAGAGAGAGAAGAGAGAAGAGAGAGAGAGAGAGAGATTTGATTTATTCTTTTATATCGAGGATAATGGAATAAGCACTCTTGTGCTTTTTTACATCCAGTCCCCGTGTGTATGCAGTTTTGTAAATGTCATCTGTTCCCACACGATGGCCTACTCTTACGAAAAGCGGAGTAGGATTTAACGTGTGCGAACGCTTTCGCACACGGGCCTCGGTTTAAAGTCTCATCCGAAGGAGAGAGAGAGAGAGAGAAGGAGGAGAGAGAGAGAGAGAGGAGAGAGAGAGAGAGGAGAGAGAGAGGAGGAGAGAGAGAGAGAGAGAGAGAGAGAACACTGAACACTGAACACTGAACACTGAAATGATTTAATGTACATTGGCCATGGACCTCAATACATTTCATGGGCTTGGGGTAAATTCATATAACTGGCAAAGCAAAATGCACAAAATGTTTGATTCATAACTGATCAAAGAAGCAAAACACACATTATTCTAAATCATGATTATGACTCTAGTATCGAGCACAACAAAATCACAAAAATATGATGTTTAGGGAAAATTGTGGAAATCATGCACACCAATTACGTATCGAATCATAACAGTTTTTCAATATACATCTTGAATTAGCATTGTCTTCCTTTTATTAATAGAGTGAAAAATATATCTTGACAAACTGTGCCTGTACTCATCATTTGTTGCTTTGAACAGATCGGGCAATGGTACATTGATACACTCACTTAAGAACTTTTCTCTTAAGCCAGTGTATATGCAACATTCCCAAAGAAAGTGGGCTTCATTTTCAACTTTCGTTTTACAAAAAGGACACATTTTTTCTCGATCATTCTCACTATATCTATATACATTATTATTAAGGGGTAGAACATTAAATCTTGCTTGTGTAATTGCTACTCGAAAGCAGTAGACATCAATAGAGTTTATATGCTGCACTTTTTCAAAAATACTTTTATATGATCTGTAATGATCATACCTATCTTTATCTCTTATAGTACCATCCCATTCTTGAATGAACATATCTACTTATCTTTGCTTAAACATACCTAAGAAAAGTTTTACATCCCCAACACCTTGTAGCATCCAAACAATGTTAAAACCGGTTTCACACAAAATATCCCTTATTTTTGACATCCAGCAGTATTTCCCATTTCTATCTAGCTCTAACAGCGTGCAGTAAGCATTATATGGTATTCTGTTTTGATCTATTTGCAATAGTTTTAACCAGTACTTAATAGTTCTTGTACATGAATTGACATAAAGTGGATATCTACCTAAATCTCGGTATACCATCTTATTGGGTGTTCTTACAGGTACTCCTAAAAATCTTTTACATGCCATCAAATGAATTTTCTCGATGTGTTCTAGTCTGTTTGTGCCCCATATTTCTGATGAATACAATAAAATTGGCTGAATCTTAGTATCGAAAATCTTGAAGAGGGTACTAGCATTCATCTCTTTATACCTGTGAAATACTTTATTTAATTGAACCACTGCCTTCCTTCCCTTCGTAACTAAATGCTCTGTACATAATTTACAGCTAACCTTTGTGGTAAAACTGAACCCTAGATAGCAATACTGATTTACAACTTCTAACCTGATACCATTGTAATACCATTGCTCCTGTTTTGACAGAAATCCACCTTTCCTAAAGGCCATCACCTTTGTTTTATTAATGTTAACACTTAACTGTAAATCATTACAGCAGTCTTTCAAAATGTTTAATTGATGCTGCAAACCTCCTGGGGTTGTTGAAAATAGTGCAACATCATCTGCAAACAACAGAATAAAAAATATCCATGATATTAGGTAGCAACTGAACCCCATGTTTTCCTTTTTCATTGATATCATTAGCTAGCTGGTTGATAAATACTGAAAACAACGTGGGGCTTAAAACACAACCTTGCCTGACTCCTACTGGACATTCAAAAAAATCTGATAACTGGCTATTCATTGGGATACAAGATAATAAGGAGCTATACACGGCTGATAGTGAAGCAAGGAATTTTCCCTTTATCCCCTGACTTTTTATACAGTTCAATAGTTTATCATGTTTAATCGAGTCAAAGGCTTTTTTGAAGTCAACAAAAGCAACATACAGTTTTTGACCTTTCTTGGACATACACTTCTGGACAATTGAAATTAAATTGAAAACAGTAGAGAGAGAGAGAGAGAGAGAGAGAGAGAGAGAGAGAGAGAGAGAGAGAGAGAGAGAGAGAGAGAGAGAGAGAGAGAGAGAGAGAGACAGACAGACAGACAGACAGACAGACAGACAGACAGACAGACAGACAGAGACAAAAACAGAGACAGAGACATAGACAGAGAGAGACAGACAGACAGAGATACAGACAGACGGACAGAGAGACAGACAGGCAGACAGACAGAAGGACACAGACATGGGCACAGACAGACAGACAGACAGACGAACAGACAGAAATAGGTATGTATGTATGTATGTATGTATGTATGTATGTATGTATGTATGTATGTATGTAGGTAGGTAGGTAGGTAGGTAGGTAGGTAGGTAGGTCAAATCAAGTCAAGTCAAGTCATATTCTTTTATTTCGAGGATAATGAATAAGCACTCCTGTGCTTTTTTACATCCAATTCCCGCCATTATCAATATAAAAACGCCTCTAAGGTAAGCAGGCTGATAGGTAGGTAGGTAAACACCTCTAAGGTAAGAAGTTAGGTAGGTAGATAGGTAGGTAGGTAGATAGGTAAACACCTCTAAGGTAAGAAGTTAGGAAGGTAGATAGGTAGGTAGGTAGATAGGTAAACACCTCTAAGGTAAGAAGTTAGATAGGTAGGTAGGTAGATGGTAAACACCTCTAAGGTAAGTAGGTAGGTAGGTAGATAGGTAGGTAGGCAGATAAGTAAACACCTCTAAGGTAAGTAGGTAGGTAGGTAGGTAGGTAGACCTGTCGGTCTACAATGATGTGATGAACGTGTGCTTAGACTGGGTGAACTTGTTAGAGCTAAAAAACAATAAAACAAAAAGACCCATAGCCATTTTCACAAAAAAAAACACTTCCCGGTGGTTCCCCCTTCTTTCCCGCTTTTAGTGTCAGGTGGTGTCAGGTGGCATAAGGTGGCGTGACCACACTGGTTTCAACATGAACAGGACAGAAATCCCCACGAACAGGAACAAACACCTCACACTTATGTAAACACACACGCACACCACACACACACACACACACACACACACGCACATACACACACACACACACACACACACACACAAAACCATACGCTTGTGTGCCAGCCCCCTCTTGGGATATCATTGTTGGGGCTTTTGTTCGTTTGTTTGTTTGCTAGATTGTTTGTTTGCTTGTTTGCTTGTTGTTGTAACTAAAGGGCTGTGGAATTGTGGAGCTATAAAACAGCAGTTGTTGATTTAAACAAATGTTGATACAGAAAAGAAAACACTTTGTACACAAATACATTTGGAGTAGCAACACGCTAAAAGCTTAAAGTGTACTCCACCATGAAACAACACGAAAGTATTATCTGCCAGCTGATGAAAATATTGCCACAAATCATCCACATAAAATAGGTGTAATTAACAAATTAAAAACATCATTTTAAAACTTGCTGCCTTTTACACCTGTGGAAACTTTGAAACCCTATAGGCTATTTGCATATTAATATTAAGTATTATTTTTAAAGTCAGAAAAAAAGAAGAAAACAAGACAAAGTAAGAAAAGAAGAAAAAGGAATGAACAAAAAGTGGAGAGACTTGGAAGAAGTGTCAGGTTTGTCACAGGTATATATATATCACCACTTCTTCACCTGACAAGACACAGTATATAATTATGTACATGTGTTAAAAACATCCCTTGATGTCTACATCAACTCTCACCTCCAATACATCTGACTTTGCAAGGAACCCTTAAAATGTACCTGAAAGGCAAACAACTTTGTGGACAGTCTGAAATATCAAGACCTTTGTGTCCACTTGTGTATCTTTACTCCCTTTCTAGAGAAGGTGTGCCTTAAGACAACAAAGTGGTAGCTGTTATACAGTATTTTCGCCAGCGAGGTTCAAACGAGGTCAATAATTCTAATCAATAATGCTCTGCCCTTTCTCTTACATTGCAGCAAAGACGTGAATTGTCAGCAAATTGATGGTTGAACAAATCGTTATTTCCTGAGCCTTGTCTACAAGGAATTATTTGTTCATTTCTTTTACCAATATATCTTGTTATAAGAGTTGGGCGCTCTTGTCTTTACTAAAGACAAGTGTAAGTCATCTTGAGTGCTTTGTTGTTGTTGTTGTTGTTGTTGTTGTTTTGTTTAAGGTGTGTCCTTGTCTCAGAGAGAGAGAGAGAGAGAGAGAGAGAGAGAGAGAGAGAGAGAGAGAGAGAGAGAGAGAGAGAGAGAGAGAAAATGAATCAATGAATGAATTTCCTTTATTTTTCAAGGGTTACACATCAGCATTCACAAACTTTTTTTCATCTGGCCCTTGTCCTGATTAGGGATTTTATAGGAAATACCTACTGCTCCTTCTTCTTCTTCTTCACACACATTTCACCAAGATTAACCTTTTTCTCCCACGAAATAAAGAGAAAATTTGCAGGCAACAAAAGGGTGACCTTTTTAGGCCTCCTTCCTAAATTTGGTAAAAAGGGGAAAATCCATACAACAGTTTAAAAAAAACAACAACAACAACAACAAAAAACAACACCCCCCACCCCCCCAACGAAACCCTCATTTTTGGTGTCAGAAGTGACAGACATATTCAATGGTCCTAGCTCTTATAATGCTTTGGGAAGGGGACAGCTCAGTGGTCAGAGCACTCGCTTTCCCCAAGCTAAGGGTAAGCAGCATGGACC
>CM060347.1:32480322-32502822 GCA_030674155.1 Stramonita haemastoma | reverse complement strand
GACCAAGCTGAGTGGCAATTATGTGGGCTGTTAGATATTTAAAGTGTTTTCCAACTCCAAGAGCAATCCACACTTCATTAACTGCAGTTAACTGGACACAGGCAACAGCAAGTACAACTACATTGGTATCCGTTGTCCTGATCAAGACTCTCTGCAGGCCATCTTTTACACAGTCATCCACATGTAGCATGAGACGAGTGTCTGCTTCCTCATGGGTACAAGGTTCTATTCTGCTGGTGTCTTTGCTGGATGAGCACAGTGTTTTCTCAGCACTTGTACAGATAAGGACCTTGCCATGGACTCCTGCTTCTTCCAAAAAAGTCTCTGCAATGAACCTGAACAGTTCATTTTTGTTCTCATTTACCCGCAGAAAGCCTTGCCAGTTTCTTGGGATCTGTGCTGAAACCATAACCTCTCTTCGAACACCAGAACCTCACTTTTCCCTTGTAGCAGATTTCAAGCTGTCAGCCCTATAAACATCAAAAACAATGTCAATCCGAGATACTGCAACAAGCTGGCACATTATGTATGGTAAGACAATGACATCTACATACTCCTGAAAGGTAGTTGTCAGCCTTGGCGACAGCATTTGGATGAGAGCAGCACCATCAAAAAGCTTGGCATCCACTTGTGGAGTACTGTGAGGAATAGGGATGAGGACTGTCTCATGAAGGATTTCTTGTGCAAAGTCTGAAGGAGTCTTTAACTCGACTGAGCTGCTTTCAATGACATCATCTAGTACCTCATCAGGAATGGTTGTAGAATTGTCAGCAACTACACCAAAGTTGTCAGCAACTGCAGCAGGGACCTGATCAGTAAGTGAAGCTGAACAAGGATTGGCAAAGCAAGGTTTCTGGGCTTGAAGGCAGGAGATCAGATCACGGTTAAATAGTAAAAGTCTTATGATTTTAGCCAACTTCCATGTGTAAAACAACTACATACACTCTCACTAAACCAAATCAATAATTTAAGTTCAGTTTGTATACACAAATACAATTCCCTTATCAAAACTGCTTTTACCTTGATGAAATTAACAACTACTATCAAACAAAAAAAGTCCAGACCACAACCTCAGGTACACAGACAAAACCTTGTACCAACAGCCTGTAATACATTTTGAAGAGAAGGAGAAGAGGAGGGGGGAGGGAGAAGAAGAGTGTCACAACACAAAATCCCCAGCGTCCAAAAAGGACGAGGTTAGATTTTCTGCTGCAACTAGCTCGTTAAAATTCGTCCGGAAAAGGGGTGGCGGTCACAGCAATCTCTCAAAGCACAACTCAAAAGGCAAGAATAAACATTTACAAACAAGACGCTTTATTTCACTTTCATACACATTTAAACAATTCTAAGCTAACATGCCCCTTTCCCCCCCTCCGCCCTTCCTAACACCCCTAACCCTCTACACAAATATATGTAAAGAAGAAAAAGAAATAAATGAAAATACTCTCTCACACACACATTCTCACAGTCAGTTCACAGTGGGGGAAAAGGCATCAGGACGGGAAACGTGGGGGGACACTCAACTTCTCAAAATGTCACAGCGCTGACGTTGAGGCGCTGGATGCATTGGACGCCAGTGTCCAGCTCAGGCTCACAGCATTCTGTGGAGGGTTCTTGCTCCATTCGTCATCCTCTCGGCTAAGATGGCCCGGAGAGGTCCGCTGGAACGCCCGTTGCGGTGTTCTGCCCGACACGCTGTCCAGACCCGAGGTCTGTCCCACCCGACATTCAGTCCCGTCTGCCCCAAAACACAAACGGCCCCTGCTGCCGCCTCAAACAGCTCGTGTGGATAACAGTCTTGTGCCGATCGCGGCACCACCACTCCTGCGTCGGCAAGGAGGTCTGTCTCCGCACCTTGGCTACCGAGCACAAGGTGTCCCCCAGGGTGGCATCACGACAGGCAATATATATGCCTGTTATCACCTGAACTCAGGTGAGCTCTCACCCCGGTTTCGGCGGAAAACCCCGCCACGCACGGGCACCTCGTACGCGGCCACTCAGGGAGTTTTACGCATGGCTACACAACATGTTACATAAAAATCCCATGCGCACACTAACCTGCGCTCAGGGGTATGGATCACAAAAATAAAAAACAAAAGTGGGGAGGGTGGAAAAAAAAATGGTGTGGAAGTAAAGGACCTCCCGTCAGTCCCCTTAAAACCACACCTCTCCCTCCGTGTTCAGGGCGCTAGTCCTTCACCCTGGCGGTCAGGAGAGGTGTAAGTGGGGTGGTGAAGGGGTGTGAGGATTCGATCCTGGGTCGATTCGTGACAAATCCCCCACCAAAAGTGAGGGTCGCCAGAACCTCACCCCAGGTCGATCCTCCGCCGCTTCCCATAGGAGTGACCGTCATTACCAGGCCCAGCACCGGCATCTCACCCACCTGAGGGTCTATGCCAGCTGTGTAGGCAAAGCCATGACAGCCAATCCCTCCCATACCTTTCCCGGATTTTCAGCCCTCTTAATGGATGACGCCACCTGGCGTGGAGCTTCCGGGGAGGTAGGGAACTGGGAAAAGAAACAGGCCTACCAAGGGAAGCTACCGGCTCTCCCATGGGCCCGCCTGCAATCGAGCTGACCCCAGGGTGGACTAGTACCCTTTTGTGGGGTAAAAGGTCGGAGGGTGCGGCAAAGCCCTCCTAAAGGGAGTGTCTCAATTTGAGGGGAATGGTCATATCCTATTTAATCTCTCTTACTGGTAATGGGGAGGGTCCAGTTCCCTATGCTTCACTATAGCAACCCCCTAAGTCTATGTGTGAGTAAGCAGGAGAGCTCACACTCCCTATGGCTCACTATGCCTACCTGCGTCACATTTCGAGGAGTAATCTCCAGCAGGCATCCCATTAAGAAAGTCTCCTCCCACATTGTCGACTCTGTTGATGGATCAGAGGCTGAATGAGTGAGGTCAAAGCCTGATGGTCCGTCCCAGGTATTGGTGGCCTACTGGGCAGAAACGATGGGAACACTGGAGTGGATTGTGTTCGCCATCCAGAGATGCCAGCCGCACCTTTCTCAACCGAGGATAGGATGGGACCCATCAGGCCAGCACTCACCATCTCACGTAGGATAGTTGCTGGGGGTACTGACCCTAAAGAAGTCTTGCTGCTTTTCCCCCTGGCCTTCTGGCAGACTACACAAGATCGGCAATACTCCCTGACGTCCCTGGTCATACCTGGCCAGGCGAACTGCTGCCATAGGCGCTTCAGAGTGCGCCTTGCACCCAGGTGTCCTGCTGTGGGGGTGACATGTGTCGCTCTGAGTGCTGTTTCTCTTAAGCACTGAGGCACCAGAAGTTGCCTCTGTCTGAGGAGTCCTTTGTGGAAGATGCGGGTAAGGACTCCCTTGGATACAATATATTGTACCCCAGGGCCCGCCTTCTGATCCTCAGCTGCTTGTACCCTGGCCCATAGAGGCTTCAGTGAGGGGTCCCCTTTCTGAAGATTGATAAGGGTCTTCCTGTCGACCTTGAGGTCAACCCCCTCCTGATTCAGCACTCTGGGTGGTTTGAGCGGCGCTCTAGATCTAGCTTCCTTAGCGGCTGCCTTTGTTGTGGCCACTCCAGCTATAACGGCTGGAAGCTCACTATCCCCATCACAAGAAGAACCAGCTGCAGATATGTTCGAATCCCCACTAGTGACAGAACTTGGCCTTCTCCTGGGCTTAGTGGTAGCTGGACAACGTTTGGCTCGGTGGCCCAGCTTTCCACACTTAAGACAGCCTCGTTCCTTCAAGGCACGTGCCCTCACTTCATTTGTTGGGGACAACACACTTGGGGCTCTAGAAGGCTCCCCCTCATCTGTCCAAACCTCAGCTGTAGGGAATTGGGTGGATCCTGGTGGATTAAGGCCACCTGACTTGACTGGCTCGACCTCTCTGGCCTCCCATATAACTTGGGCCTTTTTCATGATAGTGTCAAAGCCGTCTGGATCGTGGCACCGGACTTCCATTGCCAACTGGTCAGTGATCCCACAGTAGAACTGCTCTGTGAGGATCAGCTCTCTTAGATCCTTCCCAGAAAGCTTCACCCATAACTCGAGGACCCGTCTCAGGCGCTCGCCAAAGTCATAGAAAGACTCATCGTCCTCCCTGCAAGCTTCGCGGAATTTCCGCCGATACGCCTCAGGTGTGAGATGGAACTTTCGTCTGAGAGCGTCCAGGAGTTCTTGGAAGGATGCCCCTGAATGGAGGGCATTGAAAGCCTCCCTGGCCTTACCAGTCAAGGAATTTGCCATGTAGGCCTTCTTCTGCTGATCAGTGAGCCCACCTACCTCAGCTGCAGAGACAAAATGATCTATGAATTGATCTATGTCATCTCCGTCCTGCAGCTGAGGGAGTTTCAAAGATGGAAGCTTAATACCAGTCCCTGAAACCTGACTGGTCTGCTGTAGCGCTTTGGAGCTCTGAGCAATCTGCTCCCTAAGAAGCTCAAACTCTTCCTGCCAAATGCGCTCCCTTCTTTCTTCCTCCTCGCGACGGACACACTCTTTCCTTTCTTCCTCTTCGCGACGAATGCACTCTTTCCTTTCTTCTTCCTCGCGACGGACACGCACTCTCCGCTCTTCTGCCTCTTTCCTCTCTCGTAATTCCTCGCGATGGAGGCGCTCCCGTCTCTCTTCTGCCTCCTTCCTTTGCCGCAATTCCTCGCGATGGAGGCGTTCCCGAGCCTCCAGGTCCTCGCGACGGACGCGCTCTTTCCTTTCTTCTTCACGACGGTCGCGTTCTTTCTTTCTCCTCGCGACGGACGCGCTCTTTCCGCTCTCTTCTCGCGACGGACGCGCTCTTTCCGCTCTTCTTCCTCGCGACGGACGCGCTCTTTCCGCTCTTCTTCCTCGCGACGGACGCGCTCTTTCCGCTCTTCTTCCTCGCGACGGACGCGCTCTTTCTTTCTTCCTCGCGACGGGCGCGCTCTTTCTCACTTCTTCCTCGCGACGGCGCGCTCTTTCTTTCTTCCTCGCGACGGACGCGCTTCTTTCCTCCTCTTCTTTCGTTACGCTCCCTCAACCACAGAAGCAACGCTTCCATTCCCACAGGTTGAGACGGAGTAGAGGCAACATACGGAGGTGAGGCAGGCTCTCTCACCTCAGAGGGATGCTGAGCAAACCCTCCACCTAGCCTAGACCTACTAGGAGTTCTCAGGGGCTGTGCCCCTGCACCCTTCCCTCTGGAAGTGGAAACCGATGTCAGTGAAGCGGATGTCATACGCTTTCCTCCTGACATAGAAGTCGTCACGGTGGTAGTGGTGGGAGTGCCGGTGGTGACAAACGCGAGTGCAACATTCCGAGGAGAACTAACACCCCCTATCCCAGGGAGCATTCCCCCTGTCCTGCGTGCCACTGCTCTGGTCACTGGACCCTGGGAGCCCTTCAGGACTCGCTGATCCCTAACATTGCCCACGCCCTTCTGTTTCTCAGCCATGGCAATTCTCTCCCTAGCCGACCAGTACCACAATAAATGGGTTCGAATCCAGTCCTACTCGGGCTACGCACCAAATGACCCCAACCAAGGGAAACAAATGGCTTTATCAGCACACCACGCACACGAGTAGGACTCAAAACCAAGGAACAGAAGTTAGGCAACGAACGCGACGCGACGGATCGGAAAAAGATGGAACCGCAACCAACCCGCGCGTGCAAGCACTCGATCGCCCAGTAATTGATTAATTACCTACTTCTGTAACCCTACCACCACTAACTTCCCCACAACCAAATATAACTACAAGTATTCACAATGACAACAACCTAAGACACTCTAATAAGAAAAGACTAGTAGAATGGGGCAAAGACAAAACAACCTATTGGTGTGCCCGAGAGAAAGCTGCAATGCCACACTGCACTTTAATTCCGATCCCGGACGAGCCCCCAAAATTGTCACAACACAAAATCCCCAGCGTCCAAAAAGGACGAGGTTAGATTTTCTGCTGCAACTAGCTCGTTAAAATTCGTCCGGAAAAGGGGTGGCGGTCACAGCAATCTCTCAAAGCACAACTCAAAAGGCAAGAATAAACATTTACAAACAAGACGCTTTATTTCACTTTCATACACATTTAAACAATTCTAAGCTAACATGCCCCTTTCCCCCCCTCCGCCCTTCCTAACACCCCTAACCCTCTACACAAATATATGTAAAGAAGAAAAAGAAATAAATGAAAATACTCTCTCACACACACATTCTCACAGTCAGTTCACAGTGGGGGAAAAGGCATCAGGACGGGAAACGTGGGGGGACACTCAACTTCTCAAAATGTCACAGCGCTGACGTTGAGGCGCTGGATGCATTGGACGCCAGTGTCCAGCTCAGGCTCACAGCATTCTGTGGAGGGTTCTTGCTCCATTCGTCATCCTCTCGGCTAAGATGGCCCGGAGAGGTCCGCTGGAACGCCCGTTGCGGTGTTCTGCCCGACACGCTGTCCAGACCCGAGGTCTGTCCCACCCGACATTCAGTCCCGTCTGCCCCAAAACACAAACGGCCCCTGCTGCCGCCTCAAACAGCTCGTGTGGATAACAGTCTTGTGCCGATCGCGGCACCACCACTCCTGCGTCGGCAAGGAGGTCTGTCTCCGCACCTTGGCTACCGAGCACAAGGTGTCCCCCAGGGTGGCATCACGACAGGCAATATATATGCCTGTTATCACCTGAACTCAGGTGAGCTCTCACCCCGGTTTCGGCGGAAAACCCCGCCACGCACGGGCACCTCGTACGCGGCCACTCAGGGAGTTTTACGCATGGCTACACAACATGTTACATAAAAATCCCATGCGCACACTAACCTGCGCTCAGGGGTATGGATCACAAAAATAAAAAACAAAAGTGGGGAGGGTGGAAAAAAAAATGGTGTGGAAGTAAAGGACCTCCCGTCAGTCCCCTTAAAACCACACCTCTCCCTCCGTGTTCAGGGCGCTAGTCCTTCACCCTGGCGGTCAGGAGAGGTGTAAGTGGGGTGGTGAAGGGGTGTGAGGATTCGATCCTGGGTCGATTCGTGACAAAGAGGGTTGTAGTCCAAATGTTATAGTGTCTAAGGTGCACACTATAACACATACACAAAAGAAACACTGCGTGCCACGCACACACGCACACACACACACACACACACACACACACACACACACACACACACGCACACACGCACACACACACACACAGAGGCGCGTGCGCGCGCGCGCATGCACGCACCCACACGCGCATGCACAAGGTTTTTGAAAAAAAACACGTGAAGGCTATGTACTGGTAGTTAATAAAGAGATAAAATTAATTAATCTGTCTTTCTGTGAATGCAGACAAGCTGTTCTGTACTGTTGACGACATACTGTCACTCCTCCTTTCACAAGCCCTAAAAATTATTTTAAAAAATAAACTATCTAAAAGTTAACTATGAAAAAATCCACAAACAGAAACAGGGATAAAATGCTAAAATTTCGTAATTTTAATGCCACTAGCGTCAATAATCCTTCGAAAAATTTTGTAGCTTGTAGAAAACAGCCACGAGAGAGAGAGAGAGAGAGGAGAGAGAGAGAGAGAGAGAGAGAGAGAGAGAGAGAGAGAGAGAGAGAGAGAGAGAGAGAGAGAGAGACAGAGACAGAGAGAGAGAGAGAGAGAGAGAGAGAGAGAGAGAGAGAGAGAGAGAGTATGTGTATGAATGTATGTATGTGTGTGTGTGAGTGTGAGTGTGTTATTTTTTATCTATTTTATTTTATTCTTTTATATTTTATTTTTATATGGAGGATAATGGAATAAGGACTCATGTGCTTTTTTCATCCAGTCCCCGTGTGTATGAAGTTTTGTAAATATTTTCATCTTTTCCCACCGACACATAATGGCCTACTATTACGAAAAGCCGAACAGGATTTAACGTGTGTGCAAGATGTTCTGCGTGCGTTCGCACACAGGGCCTCGGTTTACAGTCTCATCGGGAAGACTGTGTGTGTGTGTGTGTGTGTGTGTGTGTGTGTGTGTGTGTGTGTGTGTGTGTGTGTGTGTGTGTGTGTGTGTGTGTGTCCGCGTGTGTAGGCGCGCGTGCGTGAGTGGGTGCCTGCGTGTGTTCTAGTTTGTGTTCTAGTTTCCTGTCTGTGTCTGTTCTCGGAAAGAGCACGATGAGCAAGCAGTTCATTTCACGGGCCAGCACTGGGTGGTTGTGGATTTTCCTGTACATTCCATCTGCTGACGCTCATTCTAAGGAGAGGTTTTTCACGGAAATAGAGTTCCCTTTGGTATAAAGGTAAAAGGTAAAGGTGTCCAGTAACCTGTGTGGTCGTGGGGGAGCGAGGCGTCAGAGACCTCAGTTTCTCTTGGGGCCAGCATGTTGAGGGCGGTGCCCATCTCCTCTCCTTCGCTGCTTTACCTTCCCTGACCCTAAAGAGAGCAGGTACCCATTTACATGTATACAAATCAGACTAGAGAGGGGAGAAGTAGGCTATATATATTTAAATTGATGTATCCCTGAAAAGGACGGGGACTGGATGTAAAAAGCACACGAGTGCTTATCTATTATCCTCCAATAAAATACTTTGCCTTGCCTTGCCTTACCTTGCCCTGTATACTCTCGGTAAGGGGAATAATCAGAACACGCAACCTGCACAGAAATTGATCACAGGTATTGCCTCCCCTGATTAGTTCCCCCAACGGAGGGCTACGTGACAAAATGCCAGTTTTGGTTTTCAGTTTCTCGGTTTTGGTGTGTGTGTGTGTGTGTGTGTGTGTGTGTGTGTGTGTGTGTGTGTGTGTGTGTGTGTGTGTGTGTGTGTGTGTGTGTAAGTGCGTGCGTGCGTGCGTGCGTGCGTGCGTGCGTGTGTGTGTGTGTGTGTGTGTGTGTGTGTGTGTGTGTGTGTGTGTGTGTGTGTGTGTAAGTGCGTGCGTGCGTGCGTGCGTGTGTGTGTGTGTGTGTGTGTGTGTGTGTGTGTGTGTGTGTGTGTGTGTGTGTGTATGTAAGTATGTGGTGTGTGTGTGTGTGTGTGTGTGTGTGTGTGTGTGTGTGTGTGTGTGTGTGTGTGTGTGTGTGTGTGTGTGTTGTTGTTGTTGTTGTTGTTTGTTGTTGGGTTTTTTAAACGTGTTTTACTTCTCTTTAGTTTTTGCTGGATTGTCTTGGTTTCATTTCTGTGTGTTTTCCCAGGGGCAGGGGGGGGGGGGGGGTTAGGAAGAGGATATGAACTTTATTTCTTAGAATTGTGAAGTTTGACTTTTTATTTTTTCCTTCCATGTTTTCTATAAATCCTACGTGTCCGCCTAAGCTGTCAAAAAAGTCCTTCAGATGAGACTTTAAACCGAGGCCCTGTGTGCGAACGCACGCAGAACATCTTGCGCACACGTTACATCCTGTTCCGCTTTTCGTAAGAGTAGGCCATCGTGTGCTGGTGGAAACAGATGACATTTACAAATCTGCATGCACACGGGGACTGGATGTAAAAAAAAAAGCACATGAGTGCTTATTCTATTATCCTTGGTGATAAAGATTTTTTTTTAATGTTAATTAAAAGCTGAGAATTGTCAACACAAGTAAAAGTTCCCTTTCTTAATTAAGTAGAAAGGTGTGTTTGTGGATCAGTGGTCTAGAGACAGTGCACCTGCCTAGAAACCCAGGGTCCGATCCGGTTCAATCCCCATTAGCGCCCAAATTTTCCCCCATCCATTTGACCCTGAGTGGTGGTCTGGGTGCTAGTCTTTTGGATAAAACGATAAAACGAAGTCCCGCCCGCAACAAGATTTCAGCGCATGTAAAAGTACCCACAGCACCAAAGGAGTTATCCCTGGCAAAAGTTCTGTAGAAAAAACGCCACTCTAATAGGGAAACACAGACACTTGCAGACAGGATTTCTGGTTGTTGTTGTTTTAAATGGGTGGCGCTGCTCTCGTGGCGACGCATTTTCCCCAAGGAAAACAGTCAGAATTTCACACAGAGGAGGATGCTGTAACTGACAGCAGTATGCGACATCATACCTTCGGATGAGACTATTAACCGAGGTCCCATGTCCGAACGCGCGCAGAACATCTTGAGCACACGTTAAATCCTGTTCCGCTTTTCCTAAGAGTAGGCTAATGTGTGCCGGTGGGAACAGATGACATTTACAAAACTGCATGCACACGGGGACTGGTTGTAAAAAGGCACATGAGTGCTTAATCTGTTATCCTCGGTGATAAAAAAAAAAATAAAAAGTTTTAAAGCTGAGAATTGTCAAAACAAGGAAAAGTTCCCTTTCTTAATTAAGTACAAAGGTGTGTTTGTGGATCAGTGGTCTAGAGATAATCATGAATCCAATCAGCCATATTTAGATTAGATTAAATATATTGGCACTCTTGCTCACCCTAAAAATCTTTCACATGTGGTTTATTGTGACTGAAAAATCTACACTTTGCTTGCTATATATATGTATGTAGAAGGGGGGAAAGGAGGAGAAAGGTTTTAAAAAATATATATATGAACAGGAAAGGATATAAGTGATGTATGTAAACACGTGTTCAATCTGCAAATTCAAAAGGAGAAAACCAAACCACTGATCTGATGACTAGATTAGATACATTTTTTAAATGCATTTTTTCTTACCCAGTTCAATAGTTTTTCGTATAAACGGTTTTTAAATTTATTTTATTACTTTTATTAATGGAGCTATTAGCACTATTAAATTTATATTACTTTGGTTAGTGGTTAAGGCCTTTCTTTTTCTCTTCTTTTTTTTTCTTTTTGTGTGTGTGTGTTTTTTTTTTATTGTTCTATGAATAGGGGTTTTTATTTATTAACATAATTATAAATCATTACTATAATTCTTCTGTTTGTGTTTTCCACCTTCCTCTTTGATACCCTCTCCCCATCCTTCCAACCCCCCTCCCCTTTTTGGTTTTTGTTTATTTTGTTTGTTTGGCTTTTTGTTGTTTTTGTTTGTTTGTTGTTCGTTTGTTAGTGATTATGTTATTTCCTCTCAGTAGAGATGGGTATTATCATATGGTATTGTTGCGTTTGTTGTCTTTTCTTTTTCTTCCTTCTAATATATAAAGTATGAACTGAAGTATTGAGATATTGTAATCTGACATAAATTGTTTATTGACATTTCATGGATTCTTTTTTTCAAGTCTTAAATAATGGTATTGGTGACATTGTAACTGATATAAGCTGTTTGACATTATGTGATTTTTTTCAACTTTAAATGTGTGCATGCACGTACCTTCATAGTGCTGTGAGGACGAGCTCGCGTGAACCGTTGTGTGTGTGTGTGTGTGTGTGTGTGTGTGTGTGTGTGTGTGTGTGTGTGTGTGTGTGTGTGTGTGTTGTTGTGTGTGTGTGTGTTTTTGTGTTTTTTGGTTTTGTTTTTTGTTGTTGCTTGTATTATCTATAGGCATATTTTATTTTTAAGGCTGTTAGTTAATGTTGGTGAAATATTTTGGTGGGTTTTTTGCTTGTTTTTTTTGTTGTTTGTTTTGTTTTCAGAGTTTTTTCTGCTTTTGGTTTTTTTGTGTGTTTTTTTTCTTTAGATAGATGGCTTGATGAAAAAAAACAAATCAATGCTTATTCAATGTACCATCTGGAAATAAAAATTTGATTTGATTTCACACACACACACACACACACACACACACACACACACACACACACACACACACACACACACACACACACACACAAACACACGAGGACATGGGGACGGGATAGCATAATGATCAGAACATTGCGCTGGCAATTTGACAACCCGAGTTCGATTCCCGGTCGAGGGGATTTTTCTCCTGGAGTTAACATCAGTGTTGACTCCACTCTCCCCGAAAGCCTTTTGGATGAGACTGTAAACCCAGGCCCCGTGTGCGAACGCACGCAGAACATCTTGCGCACACGTTAAATCCTGTTCCGGTTTTCGTAGGAGTAGGCCATTGTGTGCCAGTGGGAACAGATGACAATGTTTACACAACTGCATACACAGGGGGACTGGATGAAAAAAAGCACACGAGTGCTTATTCTATTATCTTCGATATAAAAGAATAAAATGAAACACACACACACACACACACACACACACACACACACACACACACACACACACACACACACACACACACACACACACACACACACAAGAGAGAGAGAGAGAGAGAGAGAGAGAGAGAGAGAGAGAGAGAGAGAGAGAGAGAGAGAGAGAGAGAGAGAGAGAGAGAGAGAGAGAGAGAGAGAGAGAGAGAGAGAGAGAGATAAGCTGCCAAGACAAAAATCAAGACTTTTCTCACTACAGTAGATTTTATTTTATAATATTTAAAAACACAAAGAAAACTTCATATAAACATGTATACTTTTTCTGTGCAATTAACAATTCTACTCCAATATACGTTCTTTATGATAATAATATTTTAAAAAAAACCCAGATCATTTGATGTGATTTGAGAAAAAGACCCCATCTCACAACACACTTTCCACACAAATTATCCAATAAACGATTACATTTTGCTCGTTAAGTTACATTTGTTTCATTAAAAAAAACATTCTCCAGAAGTACAACAAAAAGACAAAAAGGGAAACACACAGGCACATCTATAACATTAAAATTTTACACACATTTTTGTATGCTACATTTCCTTGTCAATTTACATTGTATCTCATTTAAAAATGTAACACACACACACACACACACACACACACACACACACACACACACACACACACACACACACACAACACACACACACACCTGATCTAGTCCTTTACTTAAAAATTATAGGCTTTAAGTCTTTCAGTACATTTTTTGTGAAACATGGTACAGAATCTGCCAACAATCTTCCAGCAGAAGATCAATACACAAATTTGCCACCAACATCAACTCAAGTCATTTTTTCAATAAAAATAGAAATCACATTGACAGGTTTGCTATTCCATTTCATATTTGATTTGAAAAGACACAAGACCCCTTCTCCCCACATACTTTCCGCACCATTATCCTGACCATTTCACTTTTCTAGTCTCTCTACATTTGGTCAGATTTAGAGAAAAAACCCAAGAGCCCCCCCCCCCCCCCCCTTCCCCCCAAAAAAAATCAAAGGCATACTTTACACACCACAAGACAAAGCATGAAGATGTGTTGGTGTAAAATCTGCATCTATCTTCTAGCAGAAGATCAGTTCAGATTTGCCCCCAACATATATTGCCAAGCAATATTAATGGCAATCACAGGACCCGATTTTTTTTTCACATTTGATTGATGTCAACAAACACACACGAAAAACCTTCCCACATACTTTCCATTTTACATAATGTCACATTTTTCTTGTCAATTTACATTTAATTTCATTATTCAAAAACAAACAAAATCAGGTGCATTATATCCACTTTGATTTTTAAGATTATATACCTTTAGTCTTTTAAACACACTTTTAAAAAAAATATGTTGGGTGGAAAATCTCCCATCAATCTTCCACCAAAAGATCAATTTACAAATTTGCCACCAACATCATCTAAACTCATGTCACCCAATATCACTGGCACTCACAGGACCACCTAGTTTTTTTGTGGTTTTTTTTTTACATTTGATGTGATGTAACCCACATCCACCCCCCTCCCCGCCTTTTTGGAAATACTTTACCATTATACAAAATGTTACATTTTTCTTGTCATTTTACATTTGATCTCATTATTAAAAAAACAAAAACAAAAACAGGCACATGTTATCCACTTCTTTACTTAAAATCATATGCCTGAATTTCACATTCATCTTTTGTAAAATATGTTGGTGTAAAATTTGCCATCAATCTTCCAGCAGAATTTCAATTCAAATTTGCCACCAACATTAACTCAAGTAATTTTTATCACTAAGAAAAAGATATTGTCAGGTTTGCTGTTCCATTTCATAATTGACCTGATAAAGACAAAAGCCCCCTTCTCCCCACAGGCTTTCCACACCATTATATTATTCAGACCATTAGATTTTTTTATAGTCACTCTACATTTGAAACAATTTTAAAAATGAAAACAAAAGCAAAAGACTTAGGCATACTTTCCACACCACAAGACATAGCATGAAGATGTGTTGGTGTAAAATCTGCATCTATCTTCTAGCAGAAGATCAGTTCACAGACTTGCCACCAACATCATCTAAACTCATGCAGTGCAATATTAATGGCAATCACACACCAGATTTTTTTGTTTTCAAATTTGATGTGATGTATAACAAAAAAAATGTCAAGAAAAAAAGTCTGCCAATATACTTTCTCTGCCATTGTACAAAATGCTTTATCTTTCTTGTCAATTTACATTTCATCTCATTATCTTAAAAAAAAAAAAATTAAAAAAAAAAAAAAAGCAAACCAACCAAAAACATGATACACACAATTTATTTACATTGATTTTGAACATCATATATCTTTACTCTTTCATTTACATTTTTTGGTAAAATATGGTGTAAAATCTGCCATCAATCTTCCAGCAGAAGATCAATTCACAAATTTGCCACCAACATCATTTAAACTCCTGCAAGGCAATATCACAGGCAGTCACAGCACCAGCTGTTTTTGTTTTCACATTTGATCCCATGTAAAACAAATGAAAAAAAAAAAAAAAAAAACTCCGAAAAAATGTCTACCATTATAGAGTATACTACATTTTCTTGTCAATTTACACTTCTCATGATTAAAAAAAACAGAAAGGTTAAGAAAAACAAAGCATGGGCACATGTTATCCACTCCTATCCTTAAAATCATATACTTGAAGTCTTCCACATACATCTTATGTAAAATATGTTGGTGTAAAATCTGCCATCAATCTTCCAGCAGAAGATCAATACACAAATTTGCCACCAACACCAACTCTTAAGTCATTTTTATCAAACAGACCCCTTCTCCCCACATACTTTCCACACCATTACACTAACCATTACATTTTACTAGTCTCTACATTTGATAACTTAAAAACAAAAACTTCTGGCAAGCACATTTTACACACCACAAGACATAGCATGAAGATGTGTAGGTGTAAAATCTGCATCTATCTCCTAGCAGAAGATCAGTTCACAGATTTGCCACCAACATCATCTTAACTCAAACAGTGCAATATTAATGGCAATCACAGCACCAGATTTCTTTTTGTTTTCACATTTAATGTGATGTGAACCAAAAATTTATTTTAAAAAAAAAAGAAAAGAAAAATAAACAGAAAATTTGGACATACCTTCCCTGCCATTTTACAAAAGGCTATACTTTCTTGTTACATTACTTCTATCTCATTGATAAAAACTAAAATAAAAAATAAAAAAAACATAACAGGCCTTTATTCCCCTGATTTTTTAAGATTATGTATCTTTTAGTCTTCATGATACATTTTTTTGTAAAACATGTTGGTGTTAAATCTGTCAATCTAGCAGAAGATCAATACACAAATTTGCCACCAACATCATCTAAACTCATGCCATGCAATATCACAGGCAATCACATGACCATTTATGCTTTATTTTTACATTTGGTGGAATGTATAAAACAAAACAAAAACAACCCCCCACCCCCCGAACTGAACCCCCTCTCTCCACATACTTTTTCTACCATTATACAAAATGCTACATTTTTCTTGTCAATTTGCATTCCATCTCATTATTAAAAAGCAAAACAAGGAACAAAAACAAAAATCAAAACACAGGCACTTGTTATCCACTCCTATACTTAAAATCACATACCTGAAGTCTTTCGTAAAATTTGCCATCAATCTTCTAGCAGAGGATCAGTACACAAATCTGCCACCAACAACATTTAAACCCTTGTTAGGCAATACTAATGGCAATTACAGGACCATCTATGCTTTTGATTTTACATTTTGTGTGATGTAAAAAAAAATATAAAAAAACAACAACAACAAGCCAAACAAAAAATATTTTTTAAAAAACAAGCCCCCTCTCTCCACATACTTTCTGCACCCTTACATAAAATGCTCCATTTTTCATGTCAATCTACATTTCATCTCTTACTAGAAAACAAAAGAAGAAACAAAAAAGGATAAGCAAAACAGGCACATGTTATCCACTCCTATCCTTAAAAGCATATACCTGAAGTCTTTCACATGTTTTGTAAAATGTGTTGGTGTAAAACCTGCCATCAGTCTTCCAGCAGAAGATCAATACACAAATCTGCCACCAACGTCATTTAAACTCCTGCCAGGCAATACCACAGGCAATCACAGCACTGAATCTGTGTTTGTTTTTACATTCAGTGTTATGTAGAAAAAAAAATTAAAATTAAAAAAGAAAACCTCTCTGGAAGCACTTATACACCATTGTAGAGTATGCTACATTTTTGGTCATTTACATTTTATCTCATTATTAAAAATAAACAAAGAAAACAAAAACAAAGAAAAACAAAAAACACAGGCACATGTTATCCACTCCTATACTTAAAATCATATACCTGAAGTCTTTCACAGACATCTTTTGTAAAATATGTTGGTGTAAAATTTACCATCAATCTTCCAGCAGAAGATCAATACACAAATTTGCCACCAACATCAACTCCTTTTTCTCAATAAAAACAGCAATCACATCTCTAGCTTTGCTATTCATTTCAATTTTGGTTAAAAGGACAAAAGTCCCCTTCTCCCCACACACTTCCCACACCATTATACAGACCGTTACATTTTTCTAGTCACTCTACATTTGATACAATCAAAAAAAAAACCTCTTGAAGGCACATTTAACACACCACAAGACATATAGCATGAAGATGTGTTGGTGTAAAATCTGCATCTATCTTCCAGCAGAAGATCAGTTCACAGATTTGCCACCAACATCATCTAAACTCATACCATGGATATTGATGGCAATTACAGCACCAGATTTCTTATTGTTTTCCCATTGATGTGATATTTTTAAAAAAAGTGGGGGGGGGGGAGAAAACTTCTCCCCACATACTTTCCATTACACAAAATGTCACATTTTTCTTTTTAATTTAGATTTAATTTTATTATTCAAAAACAACAACAAAAACAGGCACATTATATCCACCTCGATTCTTAAGATCGTATACATTTAGTCTTTTACACACATTAAAAAAATATATATGTTGGTGGCAAATCTGTCATCAATCTACCAGAAGATCAATTCACAGATTTGCCACCAGCATTTAAACTCATGCCATGCAATATTACTGGCACTTACAGGACCACCTCTGTTTTTGTTTTCACATTTGATGTGATGTAAACCCCCCCCCCCCCCCCCCCCCCCCCAAAAAAAAAAGACAAAACAAAACAAAAACAAACCCCAACCAAAATAAAACAAAACAAAAACCCCTCTTTCTACATACTTTACTATTATACAAAATGCTACATTTTTCTTATCAATTTACATTTCATCTCATTATTTAAAAAATACAAAAAAACAAAGAACAGGCACATGTTTTACACTCCTATACTTAAAATTATCTGCCTGAATTTCACATTCAACTTTTGTAAAACAATTTGATGTCAAATTTATCATCAATCTTCCAGCAGAAGATCAATACACGAATTTGCCACCAATGTAAACTGAAATCATTTTTATCAATAAAAATAGCAATCACATCACCAGCTTTGCTATTCATTTCATATTTGGTTGGAAAAGACAACAGACCCTTTCTCCCCCCACACTTTCCACACCATTATACAGACCATTACATTTTTCTTCTCAGTCTACATTTGATAACTGAAATTTAAAAAAAATAATATAAAAAAACCTGGCAGGCACATTTTACACACCACAAGACATATGTGATGTGAAGATGCATGAAGATGTGTTAGTGTAAAATCTGCATCCATTTTTTTTATCAGAAGATCACTACACAGATTTTGTACCAACATCATCTAAACTCATGCCATGCAATATCAATGGCAATCACAGCACCAGATTTCTTTTCTGTTTTCACATCTGATGTGATGTAAATAAACAAATTGATATAAAAAAAAAATTTAAAACAATCTCTCCAGACACTTTCCCTACCATTATACAAAATGCTTCATTTTTCTTGTCAATTTACATTTCATTTTATCATTCAAAAATCAAACAGAAACAAAAACAAAAACAGACACATTTATACACTTCTATACTTAAAATCATATACCTTTAGTTTTTTCACAGACATTTTTTTGTAAAATGTGCTGGTGTAGAATTTCCAATCAATCTTCCAGCAGAAGATCAATACACAAATTTGCCACCAACTTATTTTAAACTTATGCCAGGCAATACTGATGGAAATTATAGAACCACCTATGGTTTTGTTTTCACATTTGATGTGATGTATAAAATATAAAAAATATAAAAAAAATAATTTTTAAAAAAAGAAAGAAAAAAGAAAACCTCTCTGGAAACATTCTACACCATTCTACATTTCATTGTCAATTTATATTTCATCTCTTTATTCCCAACAAAAATAAATAAATTAAAAACAAAAGAAAGGGTACATTTTATCCACTCCTATACTTAAAATCAGATACCATTAGTCTTTCACATATTTTTTTTTTAAAAAAAAGGTTTGTGTAAAATTTACCATTAATATTCCAGCAGAAGATCAATACACAAAATTCGCCCCCAACACCAACTCAAAGTCAGTTTACTCAATAAAAATAATCACATCACCAGCTTTGCTATTCATTTCATATTTGGTTTGAAAAGACAAAAGTCCCCTTCTCCCCACACACTTTCCACACCATTATACAGACCATTTCATTTTTTCTTGTAAATGTACATTTGATAAATAATATTTTTTTTAAATCGCTGGAGGGAAATTTTACACACCACAAGACATAGCATGAAGATATGTTGGTGTAAAATTTGCCCTTTATCTTCCAGCAGAAGATCAGTACACAGATTTGCCACCAACACATCATCTAAACTCCTGCCAGGCGATATCAATGGCAATCTCAGCACCCTATTCATTTATTTTTTCACATTTGATGTTATGCAAATAAAAAATAATAAAAAAAGAATAATAATAATAATAATAAAGTAAGGTTTCCCAACATACTTTACAATTGTACCAAATGCTATATTTTTCTTGTCAATTTAATTTCATCTCACTTTTAAAAACAAAACAAAAAACCACAAAACACAGGCACATGTTATCCACTCCTATACTTAAAATCATATACCTGAAGTTTTTCACATACATCTTTTCTAAAATTTGCTATCAATCTTCTAACAGAAGACCAATACACAAATTTGCCACCAACAGCATTTGAACTCATACCAGGCAATATTAATGGCAATTACAGGGCCACCTATGCTTTTGTTTTTATATTTGGTGTGAGTAAAAAATATATGAAAAATTAAAACAAAAAAGAAATACCCACCCCCCTCTCTCGGCATACTGTCTGCACCCTTATACAAAATGCTCCATTTTTCCTGTCAATTTACATTTCATCTCATTCCTAAAAAAAACAACAACAAAAAAAAAGGAAAAACAAAACAGACACATGTTATCTACTCCTATCCTTAAAATCATATACCTGAAGTCTTTCACATCATCTTTTGTCAAATATATTGGTGTAAAATCTGCCATCAATCCTCCAGCAGAAGACCAATACACAAATTTGCCACCGACATCAACTCAAGTCATTTTTATCAGTAAAAATAGCAATCACATCACCAGCTTTGCTATTCATTTCATGATTGATTTGAAAAGAAAAAGGCCTCTTCTCCCTACACACTTTCCACGCCATTAGTCAGACCATTTTAATTTTTTAGTTTCTCTAGATTTGATAATTATTTGGGGGGAAAAAATTCACAGGCACATTTTACACACCACAAGACATATAGCATGAAGATGTGTTGGTGTAAAATCTGCATCTATCTTCTTGCAAAAAATTAGTACACAGATTTGCCACCAATATCAACTCATGCCATGCAATATTAATGACAATCACAGCACTAGAGTTTTTTGTTTTTACATTTGATGTGATATAGAAACAAAACCCTCTCCAGACATACCTTCCATTATACAAAATGTTCCATTTTTCTGGTAAATTTACATTCCGTTTCATTATTCAAAACCAGAACAAAAAACAAAACACGCACATTTTATCCACTTCTATACTTAAAATCATATACCTTTAGTCTTTCATATAAATTTGTTGGTAAAATATGTCGTGTAAAATCTGTCATCAATCTTCCAGCAGAAGATCAATTCACAAATTTGCCACCAACATCATTTAAACTCATGCTAGGCAATATTGATGGCAATTACAGATCAACCTATGTTTTTTCACATTTGATGTGATGTAACACCCCCTCCCCCCAAAAAAAAAAAACCCAAAAAAACCCACCTCTTTCCACATACTTCAACATTATACAAAATGCTACATTTTTTGTCAATTTACATTTTATCTCATAACTAAAAAACAAAACAAAAACAGAACAAAAACAACACAGGCACATGTGAACCACTCCTATACTCAAAATCAGGTATCTTTAGTCTTTTATAAACATAAGTTGGTGTAACATTTACTGTCAATCTTCCAGCAGAATATCAGTTCACAGATATTCCACAATCATTTAAACCTATGCCAGGCAATATTTATGGCAATTACAGGACAACCTATGCTTTTGTTTTCACATTTGGTGTGATGGGGAAAAAAAACCGCCAAAATTAAACCCCTCTCTCCACATACTTTCTCCACCATTATACAAAATGCTACATTTCATCTCATTACTAAAAACCAAATAAAACAAAAACAAAACAAAAACAAACACAGGCACATACTATCCACTCCTATTCTTAAAATCACATACCTGAAGTCTTTCACATACATTAAGCAAAAATGTTGGTGTAAAGTTTACCATCAATCTTCCAGCAGAAGATCAACACAAATTTGCCACCAACATCATTCAAGTCAGTTTACTCAAAAATCACATCAGGGGCTTTGCTTTTCACTTCATATTTGGTTTCAAAAGACAAAAGTCCCTTCTCCCCACACACTTTCCACACCATTATACAAACTTTACGTTTTTTCTAGTCAGTCTACACTTAATACAATTTTTTAAAAAAAACTTTAAAAAAAAAAAAAAATAGCAGGCACTTTACACACCAGGAGACATTATTGCATGAAGATGTGTTGGTGTAAAATCTGCATCTATCTTCTAGCAGAAGATCAGTACACTGATTTGCCATCAACATCATCTAAACTCATGCCGTGCAATATTAATGGCAATCACAGCCCAATATTTCTTTTTGTTTTCACATTTGATGTGATGTCAACAACAACAACAAATTTTTTTTTAAGAAAAAAAATTCTGGACATACTTTCCTTACCATTGTACAGAATGCTACATTTTTCTTGTCAATTTTCATTTCATTTTATCATTCAAAAACCAAACAGAAACAAAAACAAAACAAACAGGCACGTTTATCCACTTAAGGTATATACGTATACCTTTAGTTGTTCACATACATTTTTTTGTAAAATATGTTGGTTTAGAGTTTGCCATCAATCTTCCAGCAGAAAATCAATACACAAATTTGCCACCAACATCATTTAAACTCATGTCAGGCAATTTGGGTGGCAATTACAGAACCACATGTTTTTTTTTTCACATTTGATGTTAGGTAAAAAAAATAAATAAAAAAATAAAAAAACAAACACTCTGGAAACATTCTACACCACTCTACATTTCCTTGTCAATTTACATTTCAACTCATTATTCCCAACAAAAATAGATAAATAACTAAAAGAACGACAAAAAAACCGGGGCACATTTTATCCACTCATATTTAAAACCATATATCATTAGTCTTTCACATACATTAAAAAAATTGTTGGTGTAAAATCTGCTACAATTTTTCAGCAGATCAATACACAAATTTGCCACCAACATTTACTCAAATTAGAAACCACAGCACACAGGTTTGCCAAAATCATCATCTAAACTCATACCATACAATATTTATGGCAATCACAGCATCAAATTTCTATTTTCGGAATTGATTTGATAAAATATTTTTTTAAAGACCCCCTCTCCTCATACACTTTCCACACCATACTACAAATGATGATTTTGCACGTGGAAAAGCCATAATAAGACTACTGTTCTTTTAGATAAGACTTTGAAAAGAAAGAAATAAAAGGGGGACAACAGTATTTTTTTGCATTCCAAAATTCCATGTAAACAAAAGCTCAAACTTTAACTTTCTCCATCAGCATTCCTCTCCATTTCCCCCATCCTCACTGATCTGAGTTATGTTTGTGCAAATTGCTGCACAGTGTGCATACACATATACCTGCACACGCTCCTACCCCTTAACACCACTACTATGACAGTTAAAAAAATAAATAAATAAAATGCTCTCAGTCTTTTACTAATCTGTAAAATGTGTAATCAAATTTCTTTTTCATTTGGTAAGAGTACAATGTAAAATTTACCAAAGTTCACTGATAATTTGACTGCCGTTAAAAAACTTTTTTAATTCTGTCCAAATTTGTGTATTTCCTTACAAGCAAGAAAAAAACGAAAAAAAAACTCAAACTTTCTGAAAAAAACAGTAGCCAGTGGTAAATCCATCCAATGCTCATGTCAATATACTTAGACCCTCACACACACAC
>CM060347.1:32467822-32477822 GCA_030674155.1 Stramonita haemastoma | reverse complement strand
CCCTGCCTTCAACATCTACCTGCCAAAGTGTATAACGTTTATAGGTGTGTGTGTACGCGCGCATGCTCTGTGTGTGTGTGTGTGTGTGTGTGTGTGTGTGTGTGTGTGTGTGTGTGCGCGCGCGCGCGCGCGCGCGAGTGAGTGTACATTCGAATTTGTTAAAACTGTAAATTGTTGTTGATTGCTTTGTTGTGAAGGTCGAATGCAAGGGCTTTGATTTGTTTTTACAAGATATGGTGCTATACAAATTCCATGTATTATTATTATGATGATGATGCGATGTTCTTGATGATGCGATGTTCTTGATGATGCGATGTTCTTGATGACGCGATGTTCTTGATGATGTCGGTGTCCTGCTCCTCTTGGACTTGACTGCCAAAACACACACATTACAATCGTCACTGTCATTATTTACTAGACTTTCTTTTTCTTTCTTAATTTTTTAAAAACTATTATTCCTCGGCTACAGCTCCGAGGTTCAAAGGTGAAATTTTGCGTATTTTCGTCCCTCATGTAGATAGCCGCATTCCAACTTCGGGGATGTAGGCCCTACACTGGCTATGTTCATGTTTCCCTAACCCCACCGAATGCGGACATGAGTTAAGGGATCTTTAACGTGCATGTTTGATCTTCTGCGTGTGTATCTACACTGACGGGGTTACCACACTGGCAGGTCTGCACCTGGGCGATTGTAAAACCCCCATCCCTACTTCACCAGACACCGCCCAGGTTCGAACCCACGACTTCATGGACCCGAGGGATTGAAGTTGAACGTCTTAACCACTCGGTTGTAGTGTCCTCACTATACTTATGAAGACGGTTGTTTAATGACTTTGGAATCGTTATCTTTGTAAATAAGTTTTTAAATAAAAATAAAAAATAAAAAAACTACGTGAATGTGCCTGTTTATTTTCCTTTATGTGTTGTCTGTGTTGTGTTTATGAGCCATAAACATACTGAAGAATAAAAAATGACATGCTAACTAAAGACCATCATTAATCTGATAGGACAGTAACAAACTAGTTGCGCAATTATTTTCAATGATAATTATTTGAAAGCAGTCTTTAGCTGATGAATCTGTCGGTGTATGTATAAAACAACCCAGAAAAAAATGACCTTAATGTACACTTTTTGTATTATCATAAGTGAGGGATAGGCTACAAGGCAATTCAGGGGGGGGGGGGATGTCTAGAAATGAGGGTTTTTTTCTAACCTGGGTCTGGATTCGCTTCCTGCTGGCAGGTGTTTGGAACTGGCAGTGCTGATGTTTCCCTCCTTCAGTGAGGACGGCGCTGGACCCGACTGGAGATGTTCTGGTGGATTGACTTTGGCACAGGCGATGTTCCTCTGTTCTGGTGGATTGACTTTGGCACAGGCGATGTTCCTCTGTTCTGGTGGATTGACTTTGGCACAGGCGATGCTCCCTGTCATTTAGTGACTGATGGCGCCAGACTAACATTCTGAATCTTCTAGGACCTGGTCAAACATAAATAAGTCCCAAACTTTAAGAAAACAACAAAAGCAAACGTCAAAACTAGAGGATACATTTATACATGGCAAACCTGAAACAGCCAGCTGCTACGGTGTAAAAGAAAAACGTTAAAATTAAACGAGACATTTATATACGACAAACCCAAAACAGTCAGCCAGCTGCCACAGTGTAAAAGGTACCACACTGGATTCTTGGTTGTTAGGTCAGGGGTTAAAATCCCACCAGTAGCATAAAGAGTGTTATTTTTTCTTTTAATCTAGTCAGCCCTGACCCAGAGCAAAACTTAGGGGTTCAATGGGAAGACTGACCACAGAGATAATTAAGCATCAAGCACGTTATAGATGCATGCTGAGTGTGTGAATAAACCCCTTGACCAACACTGCAAGTCCTCGAGTCTCTCGGGCCTGACTGACACTAGAGCATATTAAAAAAATTATTTAAAAAGGGGCAAAGTACATTTCTGTTGAGTGCTCTCAAAGTTGATAAATCCTAATGCTGTACGACACACATAAAGTATTCTGCAGTTTTAAAAATAAAAGGGATGAAGGGGCCCCTGTTGCTGTGATCTCGTGGTGATCTTTATTTTTATTTTCCATAGTTTTATGCCCGAGACAGGCAGAAAAAGATTGATCCAAGATAAAAGACAGAAATACAAAACACAGATTCTACCAACAAATAATGAACCATTTTCAAAATGAATTACCGGCTCCGAGAAAGACGAGAGCAGAAAAAAGGACGAAAACCACAGTGATACACAGTCATACAAGCAAGAACAGACAATCCAGACAGAAGACAGCAGCAGGCACAGTCGACAACAGACATGAAGAAATACATCGTACAAAGGCAGATAGGCCTACTACGTACCTCAGTGAGTTAGAGGACAACATGAATTGATACCCTACTTTCTTTTTCTGTTGGAGGTGATGTGACAGCACCCAATGCTGTTGGACTTCAGCGGCTGGGTCTTTCTGGTCTCCTATCATCAGTCCTTGACGGATGGACGCGTTGGTCGACGGTTTTCTCCAGGCTGCTCTGTCTGTCTGTCTGTCTGTCTGTCTGTCTGTCTCTCTGTCTCTGTCTGTCTGTCTGTCTCTCTGTCTCTGTCTGTCTGTCTGTCTGTCTGTCTTCTGCCTTTTGCAGCAACACAGCCATGTCAAGGCCGGTCCATTCTTTGACCTCTGAACTCCCGAAGAGAACACCTGTGTGATCCACGTGATGACTAACCAGGATAGGACCCGTGTCCAATAAAGAGCGGGAAGGAAAAAACTGAAGGAAATGTTGAGAAAATAGGAGGGGACGGCAGAGTCAAAATCCCCCAAAACCATAGACCCAAAGATGAAGTCACTCGAAACCACAGACCCAAAGATAAGTCACACTCCCTCATAACCAATGAGCTCTCTCTCTCTCTCTCTCTCCTCTCTCTCTCTCTCTCTCTCTCTCTCTCTCTCTCTCTCTCTCTCTCTCTCTCCTTTCTTTCTGAGGGCCTGGTGTAAAGAAGCTTGTGGCTTATCCAATTACCCTCATTAAAATATTCAGTTTCGAAAATATTCGAAAGTTTCATAACGTCTGCCTTTGTAAGTGGTGGTACTTTTCAACACCAAGACATCACTATTCCAGATTGCTCTCCTTAGATCTCAAGCGCTATTTTTTCCCTAGTTCAAATATAATTTTGTGCTAGGTTTTTTTTGTTTTGTTTTGTTTTAACTAGCTTTATTTTCTAACACTATGCTATTTATGGTTTATTTCCTATTTTATCACGCTTTGGCGGAAAGTTTTAAAGTTTTATTTCATTTATTTTAGGCTGTCCTAGTCTATTCTATTTAACTCTATCTTTTAGCAAGGATCAGAGATGCAATCAGAAATGTGGTGCCCAGTGATGGTTCAAAGGCAACAGACAGGAAGTTCAATGGCAAAGACATCGTCTGACAAAGAACTTCGGCAGCAAATCTGCATGGACGGTACTCTCAATATCGGCCTTCTCAGACATTCTGTTTTCGTACCCCTGATGAAATGTGACAGGTCATTCAGACCTTTGTGGAAGCATTTCCTTCCTCCATTCCCTACCCTCTATCTAACAAAGGCCCAACCCAGCTAAAAACCAATGTGGATCACAGCATGGCGTTTGTGGCGAGAAGGTTGCTGGGAAGTTTCTGATAACAAAAAATAAACCAAAAAAAAAATAATGAACATGACCGTAATAATTAATTATTCAAGTTGGGGAAGACCCCCAAGTGCCTCCAACAACTCCTAGAGGAGTTAAGTCAAAGTCAAGTCACAGGAGAGGGAGCGATTGGAAATCTTGCCCACCTGAAAATTCTATTCAGCCTTTTGGAACCCATAACAAACAAAATTTAATGAATCTTCTGCTTTTTGAAATATTTAAACTTTGAAAGATATTCTTCAACATCAAACAAATCTGCAGAAATAACTAAAAGATAGCACAGTTTCCTACCTGTGGCTTCAGGTGAACATTGCCCCCCAACAACAACGTCTGCTTCTTGTGGCTCTGGACTTGTGTGGCCAGCAGGGATGAAGAGTGGAGAGAGCGGCCCCTTGACAGCAGCAGTGCTGACCTTTGTGAGCGATCAGTCACTGTGCAGTGCATCATGGGACATCAGCATGCACGAATAACTTGCCACACAACAGCTCACGTTCTCTCTCTCTCTCTCTCTCTCTCTCTCTCTCTCCTCTCTCTCTCTCTCTTCTCTCTCTCCTCTCTCTCTCCTCTCTCTCCTCTCTCTCTCTCTCTCTCTCTCTCTCTCTCACACACACACACACACACACACACATACACACACACACACACACACAATAACCCCCTCCTAGGTAAATAGATAGATAGATAGATAGATAGATAGATAGATAGATAGATAGATAGATAGATAGATAGATAGATAGATAGATAGATAAGTAGATGAATAGACAGAATGACAGAATGACAGATAGATAGATAGATAGATAGATAGATAGATAGATAGATAGATAGATAGATAGATAGATAGAAGATAGATAGATAGATAGATAGATAGATAGATAGATAGATAGATAGATAGATAGATATAGATAGATAGATAGATAGATAGATAGATAGATAGATAGATAGATAGATAGATAGATAGATAGATAGATAGATAGACAGATAGATAGATGGATAAATTGATAAAAAGATAGCTTTAGGCTAGTCAGTTCTCATTCTTCGTTCTCAATGCTCTGTCAGCAACTACTGTTATTTGTCCTATCAGCGAAAATGCGCTGTGCTGCTGTTAAGCGCCTGACAAGTCAGGCCCAGCACATCCCACTTCGGCATGGGAGAGAAAATCTTAAGTCTTTCTGGAAAATAGGCAGGAGAATGGACCAAGAAGGCAGAGAATAGATGAGAAGGAGGTGACAAGGAGAAAAGGAGCGAGGCAGAAACAAGGAAAGGGATAGAAAAGAGGGAATTCCTAGCACAGTATTTCCAGAGGGTGGGAATGCTATTCATTTATTTATTTATTTATTTATTTATTTATTTATTTATTCTTTTATATCGAGGATAATGGAATAAGCACTCGTGTGTTTTTTTTACATCCAGTCCCCGTGTGTATGCAGTTTTGTAAGTTTTGTCAGCTGTTCTCACCGGCACACAATGGTCTACTCTTTCGAAAAGTGGAACAGGATTTAACGTGTGCACAAAATGTTCCGCAAGCGTTGGCACACGGGACCTAGGTTTATAGTAGAGAGAGAGAGAGAGAGAGAGAGAGAGAGAGAGAGAGAGAGAGAGAGAGAGAGAGAAGAGAGAGAGAGAGAGAGAGAGAGAGAGAGAGAGAGAGAGAGAGAGAGAGAGAATATGAAGGAAGGAAGGAAGGAATGAGTGAATGAATCATCTTTATTTTTAAAGGGTTACAAAATATTCACATACTTTTTTTCATCAGGCCCTTGCCCTAATTAGGAAATATCAAAACAAAACAACAAAAAAGAAAAAGAAAAACTCCCAAACCAACAACAAAAACGGAACAAAAATAAAAAACAAACCAAAAAAAAAGAAAAAAGCAAACAAAATACAAAGAACCCCAAACCAAAACAAACCACAAAAAAGTAATAGCAACCCCTTCCCCCACAAAAACTACCATCACCAACAATAAAAGTTGAACCTATGGTTTTAAGAAAGGAGATAGGTATACATTCAACAAACAATAAGCCCCCACTGGATACATTGATAATTATTCAAACAAAAAAGCTAGATACATATTCAACAAACACATAATCCCCCACTGGATATATTGATAATTATTCAAACAAAAAAGTTAGATACGTATTCAACAAACATAATCCCTAACCGACCCGAACAGAGAACAAAGCACCGAGGGGGTACAGTGTTTGCTGAAAAATAAAAAAGTTCAAACCTTTCAAATTTGTTTGCATTGTCCTAAGTTTCGATTCAAAGGCTAGTCTTTCTGGGGGAAAAGTGGTTTTTATTTCTGTGGATGCCATAATGCCTACAGTTCGAATGCAAGTGTGACGTATGGTGGATCGGTGGTCTATAGGTCTGGGTGCTAGTCTTTTGGATGAGACGATAAACCGTGGTCCTGTGTGTTACACAGCATTATCTAGCGCACGTAAAAGAACCCACGGCAACAAGAGAGTTGTCCCTGGCAAAATTCTGTAGTAAAAAGCCAGTCTGATAGGGAAACAAATACAGTTGCAGACATGAAAAAAGAAACAAAAAATAATGGGTGGTGCTGCACTTGTGGCGACGCGCTCTACCCGGGGAGAACAGCCCGGATTTCACGTAGAGAAATCTGCTGTAACATAAAGTGGCAATAAATAAAATGAATTAAAATAAAAACTGCCAGAATCTAACCCTTATGTGCAGCCATATTCCTCTAGAACGGGTGCCTCCGTGGCGGCTGGAACCTGGACCCTTACATCACCAGCACAGCGCTCTGAGCGCTAGACGGGATGGCCTAGTGGTCAGAACATTGCGCTCGCAATCTAAAGACCCAGGTTCGATTCCCGTTCGAGGGGATATTATCTTCCGAGTTAACATCAGTGCTGACTCCACTCTCCCCAAAAGTCTTTCAGATGAGACTATAAACCGAGGCCCGTGTGCGATCGCACGCAAAACATCTTGCACACACGTTAAATCCTGTTCCGCTTTTCGGAAGAGTAGGCCATGGTGTGCCGGTGCAAACAGATGACAAAATTGAAAAAAAAAAACTGTATACATATGGGGACTGGATGTAACAAAAAAAATCACATGAGTGCTTTTTCTACTATCCTCCATATAAAATACAATAAAAACTTTAAAAATTAAAATAATAAATAAATTTTACAAAATTAAAATAATTTAAAATAAAATAAAATAAATAATAAAAAATATTATTACTAATAATAATAATAATAATAATAATAATAATAATAATAATAATAATAATAATAATAATAATAATAATAATGATGATGATGATGATAATGATAATAATAATAATAATAATAATAATAATAATAATAATAATAATCACTCACTCACTCAGTCCCATGTCCCAAAGGACGTAGGGGGGACATGAGATAAGACGCAACAGAGATCTTTTTCCATGCTTCACGATCCTGTGTGGCTAGTAGGAGGTGTTGTAGGGGTTGGGCGGGTCCAGTCTTTGATGTTGTCAACCCATGATTTCTTTTGGCGGCCTCTTCTTCTCTTGCCCTCGACTGTTCCTTGCAGGATGGTTTTTTGCTAGGGTGTTGTGTCTTGTGGTGTGACCAAACCACATCAGCTTTCTCCTCTTTATGGTGGAGAGCAAAGGCTCTTGGGGGCCCACACGCTTTTTGATTTCTTCTTTCACATAGTTATTGGTCTTGTGTTCTGTGTATGATATTTTGAGAAGTCTTCTGTGGCACTTGTTCTCGAATGCTTGGATTCTCCTCTCTAACTCTGCTGTCAGAGTCCATGATTCACAGCCATATAGGAGGATAGATATCACGAGGGATTTGTAAAGGTGGTATTTGGTGCCGAAGCTGATGTTGTTGCTTCTGATGATCTTCTCGAGTCTGACTAGAGCAGATGTTGCTGTTGCAATGCGAGCTTTCACTTCATTGTTTGATGTGCCATCTTTTGTTAGGATGGAGCCTAAGTATTTGAATTGGCTCACCTCTTCTAGTGTTTCTCCATTCATCTTTATTTCCGTGATGTCATTACTTGCGCTGTTGACCATGATCTTTGATTTCTCTGTACTGATCTCCATGCCGTATGCGCTCGCTCGATCTGTTAAATTGTCTGTGAGGATTTGCAGTTCTTGTTTGCTGCTGCCCATGAGGTCAATGTCATCTGCAAATCTGAGGTTGCAAAGGGGTCTTCCACCAATGGAGATGGAAGTGTGGTGGTTTTGCAGTGTCTCTGGCATGATGTTTTCGAGGAAGAGGTTGAAGAGTACAGGTGAGAGAAGGCAGCCCTGGCGAACTCCAACCGTGGTCTTGAAGAACTCGCCCACGTGGTTGTTCATGAAAACTGCACTTTTTGCGTTCTCGTACAGAGCCTTGATGACTTCAATTAGGCAGCTGTCAATGTTGAAGTGCCTGAGTACTTGCCAGAGGCCGTCATGCCATACCCTGTCAAAGGCCTTTTTGAAGTCTATGAAATTGTGGTACAAGTCTTTTTGGTGTTGGAGATGCTTCTCTATCAGAATTCTCAGATTGAAAATTTGTTCCATTGTGCTGCGTTTTGGTCTAAAGCCCGCTTGTTCTTCTGCCAGGAGTTTTTCTGCTTGGTTTTTCAGTCTGTTGAGGACTACCTGCAGCATGATCTTGCTAGGATGACTTATGAGACTGATGGTTCTGTAGTTCTGGCATTCTCTTGAGGTTTCCTTTCTTTGGCAGGGGTATTACAAGAGACTGTGTCCATTCTTTTGGCCATTCTTTGGTGTCGTGGATCTTCTGACAAAGCTCTGTGAATCGCCTTGCTGTTTCATTCCCTCCATTTTTTATGAGTTCAGCTGGGATGTTATCAATTCCAGGGGACTTCCCCTTCTTCAATTGTTTAATAGCTGCATCTACTTCACACCTTAGTATTGGTGGGTCTTTATCTTGGTGTTCAGGGGGTTTGTCAGAAACTATGTTGGTATCTGGGCGTAGTGGGTAGTTGTACAATCCCTCACAGTATTCTGTCCAGCGTTGGAGGATGGCATTGTTTTCCGTTAGAAGATTTCCTTCTTTGTCTTCAATAACAGAGGCTTTAGGCTGTGTGGTTTTCGTTAGTGCTTTCAAAGTGTCGTAAGCTGTTTTGCTGTTTCCCTTGGTCATTCCAGCTTCGATGTTGTTGCATTGTTCTTCTATCCACCCTTCTTTGGCTTCTCTCATCTTTTTCCTCACTTCTCTGTGGCTATCCATGTACTTCTTGTAAGCTTCTTGACTTGTGAACTTTCGTTTCTTAAGTTCTCTTCTTTTGTCGCAGAGGTCAAGAACCTCATTTGTCACCCAGGGTTGTTTCTTTGTTCTGCTTCTTCCTAATGTTTCTTCTGCTGCTGTCGTTAGTACTTCTTTGATGTTGTTGGCCAATGTGTCCACATCATTGTCGATGGCTGTGAGTGCGGCGAACTTTCCTCCTATGTTGGCTTGGAAGATCTCAACCACTGTTGGGTCTTTGAGTTTTTCCAGGTCGAATCTTATGCGTGGGCTTTTTGGCTGTTGTTTTGCTTTCAGTTTCAGTCTGATGGTGGTAAGTACAAGGTCGTGGTCACTGCCAATGTCAGCTCCTGGGAATGTTCTTGTGTTTGCCTTGTTTATGCTGGATTTGAATCTTTGGGGTGACAGAATGTAATCAATTTGATTATGAATCAGACCATTTGGTGAGTGCCAGGTTGATGTTCTGGATGGCTTGTGAGGGTGGAGTGTGTTAGCCAAAGTAAGTTTGTGCTTCTTTGCGAATTCCAGCAGCCGCTGTCCTCTGTCATTTGTTTCTCCCAGTCCAAATCGTCCTGTGGTTCCTGCCCAGGTGTCATAGGCATCAGGTCCCACCTTAGCATTCCAGTCGCCTTCCACAATAAGGATGTCTTTTGGGGGCGTTTTTGGAGATGATAATAATAATAATAATAATAATAATAGTAATAATAATAATAATAATAATAATAATAATAATAATAATAATAATAATAATAATAATAATAATAATAATAATAATAATAATAACAACTTTTCCGCCCCGAGAAACCAGGTGTGGTGCACGGCATAAACAGTGTATGGGAGAAAACAGTGGTAAATTTAACACTCACATTCACGCATGATGCTCTCCCTTGTGCAGGACTGCCTGGGTCAAACGTCCACCAGCACTGCTGGTTGGGACAGTGACACCATCTCAAGGCCTCAGGACTCCTTCACTGCATGGCAACTGGGGAATTCCTGGTGGCCTTTGTCGTCACCAGAAAGTGCCTGCAGCTGTTGAAGCCCCTCACTGTCCGCCTGCAGAAGAGGGCCAAAGACAGTGTGACGGTGTGTCAGGAAATAACAGACAGTGTGGCGGCCTGTCAGGAAATAACA
>CM060347.1:32466124-32467722 GCA_030674155.1 Stramonita haemastoma | reverse complement strand
GTTTGTTGTGGTTTTGTTTTTCTCTCTTTCTCTATTCTTCTCCCTCTTCTCTTCCCCCTTCTCTCCTCTCCCCCTTCTCTCTCTCTTTCTCTCTGTTGTCTTTTTTAAAAATAAATTTTTCTTTCTGTCTCACGCCCCCCCCCCCCCCCCCCCCCCCCTGCTTCCCCCTTTTCTGCCCCTCTTTTTTTTTTTCTTGTCTCCCCCCCCCCCCCCCCCCCCCCCTTCTTCCCCTTTCAAAAAATCTCTCACTCTCCTTCCCCTTCCCCCCTTTCTCTTTTCAAAAAACCCCCCCTTCCCTTCCCTCCTCCCCCTTTCCCCACCACTTAACCCCCTTTCTAAAAAAACCCCTTCTCTCTTTCTCTCTCTCTTTTCCCCTTTCTTCTACCCCTCATCCCTTCCCCTCTCTCTCTCTCCCCCCCCCCCCCCCCTCTCTTTTTCCCCCCAAATCCCCCCCCTCTTCTCCCTCCCTTTTCCCCCCCCCCAACTCCTCACCCTTCCCCCCTCTCTCTACTCTCTCTCTCCCTCTCCTCTCTCTCTCTCTCTACTTCATCTCTCCCCTCTCTCTCTCACCCCCCCTCTCTCCCTCCCCCCCTCTCTCTAAACCACCCCTACTGTCCAGCTCTCAGACAGACACAAGTCATAACACAGGCTGTCAGAGAAAAGAAGGAAAAAATGTCTGTACGTAAGCATTGCATATTTCAATGGGGCGTTACGTGTTGAAACTATAGACAAATAACCCCCTCGCCTTGCTTGCCCCAAGACAGGATTCTGACCGCAGATTGTTTTAGTTCTCTTGTTTCATTCTATTTTTCATTTTTTGTTTTTGTTGTTGTTGTTAGGGGTGTGTGTTGTAGGGAAACGGGGCCACGTGTTACTGGAAAGAAGAGACGAGAGAGAGGGGAAATAGTTTTTAGAGAGAGAGTGTCTATGGAAAGAGAATAGAAGAGAGGAGAGAGAGGAGAGGAGAGAGGGGAGAGAGAGAGAGAGAGAGAGAGGGAAAAGGAGGAGAGAGGGGGAGAGAGAGAGAGGAGGAAGATAGACAGCAGACAGACAGAAGACAGACAGACAGACAGAGACAGGGAACCAGGAGAGAGGGGGGAGACAGACAGACAGAGAGAGGGGGGGAAAAGGGGGGGGGGGGTAGAGAGGAGAGAGAGAGGGAGCAGAGAGAGAGAAGGAGGAGAGAGAGGAGGGAAATAGAGAGAGAAGAAGAGAGAGAGAGAGGAGAGGAGGAGAAGGAGAGAGAGAGAGAGAGAGGCACGGACTGTGGTTTAAAATGATTTATTTAAGGGTTGAGGGTTCGAATCCTCGTTGAAAAATTGCTGTCTGTTCGCAAGAGGGTTTTTTCCTCTGATACTCGAAGTTTCTCTGTCTTTCTGTCTGTCTGTCTGTCTGTCTGTCTGTCTGTCTGTCTGTCTGTCTGTCTGTCTGTCTGTCTGTCTGTCTCTCTCTCTCTCTCTCTCTCTCTCTCTCTCTTCTCTCTCTCTCTCTCTCTCTCTCTCTCTCTCTCTCTCTCTCTCTCTCTCTCTCTCTCTCTCTCTCTCTCTCCTCTTCTTCTTCTTTCCAATTCTTCTTCTCTGCAATTCTTGTTCTTCTTC
>CM060347.1:32453624-32461124 GCA_030674155.1 Stramonita haemastoma | reverse complement strand
ATGACATTATCGGCGTTTGTTGGAATGATAAATAAATCTGCCCAGATCATGGACACACGTATCATCTTGCATTAATCTTTGGAATGCAGTTAGGGATGGATATATACGATATTTTTCTGGGATAAATTTTACCCGTAGGTCACTTAGGACATTACAATACAAGAGAAAGTGTAGTTCTGTTTCTATCGCGCTGTGGCAAAAAGTACACTGAAGATCTTGTTCAGAAGTGGCTGTATAGCGCTTTCTGTGCGTCTGTAGGTCTGATATTCCTAGTCTGAATCTGATTAGAATGTCACGAATATGCTTGTTAGGCACCAAGGTAAAGTATGTTTCCATAGATACAGATAATTTAAATGTACGGTACACACTGAATCGAGTGCTATTGTTAATATGTTCATTCCACTTTTGAAAGAAACAATCTACTAATCTTTGTCTAAGCTGTCGTAAGAAAGCTTTATGGTTAGTAACACCTTGGTTTTCCCATACAAATCCAAAACCGGTCTCATATAACATTTTACAAATATGTGATACCCAACACATTTTACCATCATTATGGAGGGACAAAAGCATGTTGTAGGCTTTTCTTGGAAGTCTAGTTTCTTCTAACTCTGTTAAACGCAGCCAATATCTGATCGTAGATATATAGCTAGAAATATATAATGGGTATCGACCAGTTTCACTGTAAACCATGTCATTTGGGGTTCTGGGGCTTACGTTTAACAGTTTTTTCAGAGCAAACGTGTGGACATTCTCCACTGACTTCTGTTGAGACAGGCCCCATATTTCTGCTCCATACAATAGAATTGGTTTAATTTGGGAATCAAAAAGTTTGACAAAAATGTCTGCTGAAAAATCTCCCAGTTTCCATAGAATTCTGAAAATGTTAATTACCCCTTTTCTAGCTTTACATGAGAGCTCACGGACTGCTTTACTGTATGCTATTCTAGTAGAAAGGAACAAGCCCAGGTACTTATAGGATTTTACGATAGATATTTCTTTTCCTTTGTAGAGCCAAACCTCTTTCTTAGCAACATATCCACCATTTCTAAATATTACAATGTTCGATTTATCAAGATTTACATGCAAATCTAGTTTTATGGATTGACTTGCTAGAACATTTAACTGGTTTTGTAAGCCTGAAACACTGTCAGATATCAAAACAATGTCGTCAGCAAATAATAAAATGAAAATTTCTAGTGGATCAGGGTAGAGCTGAATGCCATGTTTTCCGTTTTTAATGACATCCTGGGCTAACTCGTTAATGAACAATGAGAATAAAAGAGGGCTAGTTATTTCACCTTGTTTTAAGCCTTTGAAACAGGATATGGCTTCTGATATCTTGGTCCCAAAACGAATCCGGGCTTTTACGGTTGCATACATACTCTGTAATGTTTTCAATATGTTACCATTTACACCATTTTTTTTCAGAATCTGCCAGAGTTTGCTTAAAGAAATAAGGTCGAAAGCCTTCCTAAAGTCAATGAAAGCAACATATAATTTTTTGTTTCTTATGAGCTGTCTTTGGATAATAGCATATAATGTAAAAATATGATCTATTGTGGAATGATCTTTTCGAAAACCTGCTTGTATTTCACCAAGAATATTTCTGTTTTCTACAAAAGTTGATAAACGTTTATTGATTATATAGCTTAGGAGTTTACTACAGATGTTCAATAATGAGATGCCTCTATAGTTATCTGGATTATGAATGTTTCCTTTCTTATGTATGGGGTGGATGATAGCTTCTGTCCAAGATTGTGGGTAAAGTCCAGAGGAAAAAATCTTATTAAACAGATGGACCAGAAAGGATATTATTCTTTTATGATTTATCACTGACTTAAAAATTTCAGGGATAACCCCATCAAGGCCAGCAGCTTTGTTATGTTTCAGATGTTTAATGGACTTAATTATTTCTTCCTCTGTGATCTCTGAGTTTAATTCTATAACATCCTCCGGAATTTGTTCAGAGTCAAATAAGCTTGCACTGCTGTCAATTACTTCTTCCTGTTCCCCTCCCTCCTCCCCAAAAAGCCCCTTAAAGTGTTCTATCCATTGTGCCATATCTATATTGCCTATCTCAGAGGTTTTTCTTGAGAGTTTCTTAATGTGTCCCCAAAACTTTACTGAATCGTTCATACTGTTTACAAGTTCCTCTCTACTTTTTCTTTTGTATTCCTTCTCTTTGGAGGCTAAAAGTTTCTTGTAATTTTTACGGGTTTTACAGTACGCTACCCTATCCCGTGGAGACTGAGTGCGTAAATACATGCGGAGAGCAGACCGAGTAAACCTTCGCGCATGCACGCACTCCCCATCAAACCATGCACTCCCTTTCTTTCTCCCTCCCCCAAATGTTTTCTTAAAGCAGGAAGCAGCAGATGACAGCATACTAGTGAACATATTTACAGAATTATTAATGTTGGAATCAATGAGTAGGTAGGCTTCTTCTAACTTCTGTAGGTTATCAAGTGACTCGAGATTGTTTAGGAAAGTTTCTTGTTTGTCCTGCGACCCTACAAGTTTATCAAAACAAACACTTTTATCCCTCGGCTGCTCAATATTGGCATTGCACAAAGCAAAACAGACAATGGGCATATGTTTAGAATCAATTCGTTCATTTACATGCATGTCACAAGGAACTGAACAAAGCGAACAAGAAAATAAAAAGTAATCTATGACACTGTTACCATTATTAGAAATAAATGTAAAGGAGCCATTTCTGTCACCTGCAGTAGAACCATTTAATATATACAGATCAAAACTTGTACACAAACATAGCAAATTTTTTCCGTAACTGTTTTGACTGTGATCTTGTGAATGTCTAAGTGGAACAGTGGACACATCAGTATTGGAAAGAGTTGCAAAACTAAGGGATTCGTCTCGCTCAAAGCAAAATGAATCCCCATCAAAATACCATGGCTGTTTGTTTGCTGTTCGTGCATTCAGATCACCGCATACAATAAACTGTGCATCATCATTATTTTCAACAATATCTAGCATACAACGTTCAAGCATTGAAACACCATCTGTGAAATCGCTGTTGTCATAAAAAGGGCTGTCAGTTGGATTCAGATATGTACATATCATAAAAACATCAGACAACGTACCAAACAGTTTGTTAGACAGTTGCAGAATGATCATGTTGTTATAGGGAAATGAAACATCTTTAACAAAGTTCATAAATTCATTTTTTACAAGAACAATTACCCCTCCACTATTTCTTCCTTGTTTTGAAAATTTCTGTGCTGGAGCATGAAAAGAGGTATAAAAAGAGAATATGTCTGAACAAAAATCTTTCATAAAAGTTTCAGTGAAACAAACAAAATCATACTGTGATACAAAAGATATAAATGAACTGTCTTTTAGTTTTGAGGCCAAGCCTTCCACATTCCAGGCCAGTATTGTACACTGATGTGGGGGCTCACTAACGCTATCTCTCATCGTCCTGAGGTCATGACCTTGACGTCATTTCTTTTTCTTTGAAACCCTTGGCTTTGAAGCTTGTTTCTTGTTTTTGTTTTTGCAGTGGTTAGCACTCATCCAGGTAGTTGGCAGTCTTGCCTGTGTTCTGCGTGTCTGTCTGTCTGTGAAGGTTTGTTGTGAATTGTTGTCACTTAAATTGCATGCACCATTGCTCTGCCGGCCTCCAATGCTCAGTACAGGTGGACTGCTTTGTTGTGGCCGATCTGGGGAATCCCCAGACTGCTGCACTGCACCAAGCGGTGCAGCCGCACTCGGTTCCATCGCATGCACTTCTCCACCCTTGTTACTGTCTCTGGAGCTAGTCGGGGAAGGATGGGGGCCAAACAACAATCCCTGGGTGGATGGGGGAAGGGAGGGAACTGCTGTCGGTGTCAATCCCTGGTTGGAGGGGGGAAGGGAGGGAACTGCCATCGGTGATGTCGTTTCTCTGTCTCTGCCTCTCTGCAGAGCATGCTCGTCCTCAGGCACCACACCCCTCTCCCGACGCTCCCCAGCCCCTAGTGCTGAAGAGAGAGCAGGCTCGGAGCCGGCAGGGCCCCAGACAGCGGGACAGGGCCGGGTCCTGCGCTGCTCACACACTGTCTCCTGGCGCTGAGGGCCGACCTGCTCCACTGCCTCCTGTGCTGGACTCGGCCTCTGGACGCTGGTGACCTCCGCAGCCTTCCTCCGGGTGGGGGAAGGAGATGGACCCGGCTCCTCCGCAGCTCCCTCAGAGACCGATGCAGCACCAGTCAACACCTCACTGTAGAGACGCGTGCCAGGAGCGATGGGTACCTCCTCCATGTAAGGCCCAGGAGTTTCAAAGGAGGTAGACCCTGACGTCTGGCGGGATTGAGACATCCAAAACGTCTCATGGGTATTGCTTGACTGTCTCCAACTTCTTTCCCAGTGGGAGGCTGGATGTTGTTCCCTCTGCCCTGGTCTGTCTCTGGATGGAACGGACTCTTCTGGGCTGCTGTATGCCGTACGCCAGTGTCTGGAGTCCAGTTCCTCTCTGGTCCTGTGGCGATACGTCTGCTGATCCCTCTGGTGGTTTCCGCTGTACGTGGGGGGTCGTTGGTGGGGATCTTCCACTTGCAGGCGGCCTGCTCTGAAGTAGGCAAGCTTGCCCTGCTGACGATGGTGCTCCACTTCCTCCCGTTGGCGAACTGTTAGGTCTGCAGTGATCCTGATGTTTTCACGTCGGAGGAGATCTCTCAACACTTTGTCCGTAAGGATTTTCATCTTGTCCCCCCATCTGTGCATACGGACAATCAGTGGCCGCGGAGGATCTCGGTGTGTTCGTCTGGCTCCCACACGATAACACCTTTCGATGTCGTCTTCATGCCATGTCCGTGACGATGAAAACTCGTTGAGCAGATCAACGACAATCTGAAGACTGGTCTGAGTGGTTTCATGCTCCTCTTCTCTGACACCAATCAGCTTCAGCGTGCACTGCCGGGAATCCTTCTGCAGCTGCTCTAATTCCTGTTCTATTCTGTCCATCCGTTCTTGTTGGTAACTTTGGCTTTGCTTGATTTGGTGGATGTCTTCTCTGTCTTCCTGCATTCCTTCCTGAAGGGCGTACAAGTCTGCAGCTAAGCGACTGAAGGAATTTTCCAGTTTTTCCAGTTTCTCATCTACTTTATGACAAACATCATCAGCATGGGTTTGAAGAAAGTTCATGAAGTCTGAAAATTTGTTGTCCAAAGACATTTGTACCTGTTGCATAAAGTAAGAGAAATAGTTGTACTCATTAAAGTCATTGTAGTCATTGTAGTCATTGTAGGTATTGTAGGCTGTTCCATAATTCCTGGGTCCTGGGTTCAGTTCAATGTCCCCACTCAACAAGAGCAGGACGAAAAACAGGCAGTAGAGAGCAGTAGCTGTCATAGAAATACAGCAGCCTGTCACTTCTGTTGACATTGAACATGGCTGGGCCAGTGGCCTGTTTCTGTCTTGTTTTCTTCCTTTTCCTGATTTCTGCACTGCTATGCCGTAGAATTGTCCAGTTTTTTGTCTGTGTGTTAGTGCTGTTGTTGGCATCTTGATGGTACCATGCAACAGTCACTAGTAATTAGCTATCTTGCTTAATTAGCAAAAACGTCATTAATTGCAGAGAGCATGAAGAAAACACGTCTTACTGCAGCTGTGAACACGAGTTCCGAGAGAGAGAGAGAGAGAGAGAGAGAGGAGAGAGAGAGAGAGAGAGAGAGAGAAAAGATAGAGAGAACAGTGGAACAACATCATCATTCACTCACCAGGGCGGGTGTGAGTCACCCATCCATCCCCTTTAGCTCTCAGCCCCTCTTGTTAGGGCTCCACTACATAATGTCATGTGGACGTCTTACGGACGGGTGTACACGCCACTTTATTTACTTCAGTCCATCTCTCTGTGTCTCAGTCTGTCTTTCTTCTTTGTCTTCGTCTCTCTGTCTCTGTCTCTCTCTCTCTCTCGAGTCACTGTCTTTGTGTGTGTGTGTCTGTCTCATGCTGTCTGTTTGGCTGTCTGGCTGTCTCTCTCTGACTTTGTCTCTCTGTCTTTGTTTCTCTCTCGTTTCACTGTCTTTGTATGTATGTCTGCTTGCCTGCCAGCCTGCCTGCCTGCCTGCCTGTCTACCTGTCTATGTTTGTGTCTGTCTGTCTGTCTGTCTGTCTGTCTGTCTGTCTGTCTGTCTGTCTGTCTGTCTGTCTCTCTCTCTCTCTCTTTCACGCGCAATACTGATTGCCTTTACAACAGTTTTGTTGTTGTTGTGACTAATTAAGGGCCACAGTAAAAAACAAAACAAAAACAACAACAACAAAAAACAAACCCAACAAAAAACCGTAAACTGAAGTGGTACAGGCACGTCACAACACCAACATCTAGACTGGCCAAGACTGTCCTACAGGGAACAACACTTACAAGGAGGGAGACGAAGAAACAGACAGAAAAGAAAGAAAAAAAACACACAACGGGATGACAACATCAGAGAATGGACCGGGCCTCGAATGTATGGAACGACTAGTGACAGAAAGAAAGTTGAAAACTTTTAAATGGAAAGACGTTAACATTGAAGACTTGAAAACTGCAAGGATTGTAGGAAGCTGGTTGCACAATCTTTCAGCGGTGCGTGCCCCAACGGTCCCGTAGACCAGAGGGATCAATGGAGGTGAAGGCAAAAAGACTGGGGATCCAGCCTGAAGTCTAGGGGAAAAATCCCCTCCCTCCCTCTCTCAGGGATGGTGGTGCAGTCAGTGGGGATTCAAGGCCTGTGAGTGGCCTGCAGGAAGAGAGCGGGTCTGAACTGAAAGTTTGACCCAGGGAACTGATTCCACATTCCTGATGGAAGGAGCGCTAGCTAGTAGCGCGCAGAGAGAGAGAGAGGGAGGGAGAGAGAGAGAGAGAGAGAGAGAGAGAGAGGAGAGAGAGAGAAGAGAGAGAGAGAGAGAGAGAGAGAGGAGACGAGAGCGAGAGAGAGAGAGAGAGAGAGAGAGAGAGAGAGACATGAACACTGAAACACTGAACTGTACATCGGCCTTAGACCACAATACGAGAGAGAGAGAGAGGAGAGAGAGAGAGAGAGAGAGAGAGAGAGAGAGAGAGAGAGAGAGAGAGAGAGAGAGAGAGGAGAGAGAAGACAGAGACAGAAGACAGGACAGACAGACAGACAGACAGAAGACAGAGACAGAGACAGAGACAAGATACGGACAGACAGACAGACAGACAGACAGACAGACAGACAGACAGACAAACAGAGTGGATGTAAATTGATAAAAATAATCTCATAAGTATTTATTCCAATATCCTCGAGATAAAAAAGAAAACAGTGAGACAGACAGACAGCAAAGACACCAGAGACAGACAAACAGAGAGACAGACAGACAGCAAAGAGAGACAGAGATAGACAAACAGAGAGACAGACAGCAAAGAGAGACAGAGATAGACAGAGAGACAGACAGACAGCAAAGACAGACATAGATAGACAAACAGAGAGACAAACAGACAGCAAAGAGAGACAGAGATAGACAAACAGAGAGACAGACAGCAAAGAGAGACAG
>CM060347.1:32436124-32441124 GCA_030674155.1 Stramonita haemastoma | reverse complement strand
CCTCGCTCATCCATGGGGGACGGGGATAGCCTAGTGGTTAGAACACCGCGCTCTCAATTTGACGACCTGGGTTCGATTCCCGGTTCGAGGGGATTTTTCTCCTGGAGTTAACATCAGTACTGACTCCACTCCCCCTCCCCCCCCCCCCCAAAGTTCTTTGGATGAGACTTAAACCGAGGCCCCGTGTGAAAACGCACGCAGAACATCTTGCGCACACGTTAGATCCTGTTCCGTTTTTCGTAAGAGTAGGCCATCGTGTGCCGGTGGGAGCAGATGGCATTTACAAAAAAGACTGTACACACACGAGGACTGGATGTAGTAAAAAAAAAAAAAAAATTAAAAAAAAAAAAAAAAAAAAAGAAGCACAAGTGTGCTTATCCCATTATCCTCGATGTAAATAATAAAAAAAGAAAGAAAGAAGAAGAAGAAAGAAAGAAAGAAATGGTGAGGTTTGGCGTATGCGACCGTTTTTTGCCCCAACCATGAGCGTAGCCGCATTCCGACTTCGGGGATGTATGCTGGATATGTTCGTGTTTCTGTACCCTCACCAAACACTGACAGGAATGACGGGATCTTTAACGTGCATATCATACAATACAATACAAAGGAACTCGGATCGTTCAGCACTCTTGTGACTTGCGTGGGCCTAGCATAGTTGTTTCCAGGATTGTGCTATTTTTAGGGTGGCTCGAGGCACCGAAGTGGGATGACTAACTGCCACAGTCCCTAAATCGGATAGCTCCGCTGGGACTCTGATATACTCTCAAACAAACACGTGCATATTTTGATCTTATTATTTATTTATTTATTTTATTTTATTTTATTTTATTTTATACCACTTTATGTCACAGCAGATTTCTCTGCTTGAAATTCTTCTTGCATGTGTGTGATACGTAAAGGGAATGAAGGCACTGGCAGGTCTGCATTTGGAGTTGATGTGGGAGATCGCGAAAAGTTCCCACCTTTAATTCACCAGACCCTGTTGTCGTGGTTCGAATCCAGGAATGAGGATGACAATGGAAACGATTTTTTCACGAAAATAAAGCTCTGAATAATCTCTCTCTCTCTCTCTCTCTCTCTCTCTCTCTCTCTCTCTCTCTCTCTCTCTCTCTCTCTCTCTCTCTCTAATAATGTTTCTCTGTCTCTGTCTGTCTGTCTGTTTGTCTATCTCTCTCCCTCTTTCTCTCTGTCTACGTTGCTGTTGTTTTTGTCTGTCTCTGTCTCTATTTCTGTCCTTTTCTCTGTCTGTCTGTCTGTCTATCTATCTATCTGTATCTCTCTGACTCTGTCTGCCTGCCTGCCTGCCTGCCTGCCTGCCTGCCTGCCTGCCTGCCTGTCTGTCTGCCTGCCTGCCTGCCTGCCTGCCTGTTCTGTCTCTCTGTCTGTCTGTCGTCTGTCTGTCTCTTTCTGTCTGTCTTTTCTCGTTGTCTCTGTCTGTCTGTCTGTCTGTCTGTCTGTCTGTCTGTCTTGTCTGTCTGTCTGTCTGTCTGTCTGTCTGTCTGTCTGCTGTCTGTCTGTCTCCTTCTTCTCTTCTCTCTTCTCTCTCTTCTCTCTGTCTCTTCTCTGTCTCTGTCTCTCTCTCTCTCTCTCTCTCTGTGTTGCTGTTGTTTTTATCGATATTTTTCAGCGTGTTATCTGAAGAGGCCCAAGCGTAAAGTTGCTCCATTTACCAAGTCTCCGCCTTTCCGTAGTAATCTTTCTGCTGGCTGTTTGAAAAACCAAAAAACAAAAGAATAAAATATAAAAAAACGACCCCCCCCCCTTCCCTCCGTCATTCCACCCCCTCCCCCTTTTTCCAGTGAGGATTCAGCTGCATTCAGATCACTTGAGTGTATTTTTTTTAAAGGGTTTTTTCTTCTTCTTTTCTTTTCTTTCTTTCTTTCTTTGTTTTTTTTCTTTCGTTCTTTCTTTCCTTCTTTCTTTCTTTCTTTCTTTCTTTCTTTCTTTAAAAATTATTTTTTCTTCTTCTTGTTTTTGTTCGTCTTCTTCTTCGCAATTCTTCTTTTTCTTGTTCTTGTTCTTGTTTTTCTTTTCTTCTTCTTCTTCTTCTTCTTCTTCTTCTTCTTCTTCTTCTTCTTCTTCTTCTTCTTCTCTCTCCTCCTTCTTCTTTATCTTCTGTTACTTCTTCCTTCCTTCCTCTTCTCTCTATCTATCTATCTATCTATCTATCTATCTATCTATCTATCTATCTATCTATCTATCTATCTATCTATCTATCTATCTATCTTCTTTCTTTCTTTCTTTTCTTTCTTTCTTTCTTTCTTGTGGTAATTCGATCCCCTTTAGGGTCCAGAGCTTTTCCCCCACCAACTAAACCGTGATTGGTGGTCTGGGTGCTAGTCTTTCAGATGAGACGATAAACGGAGGTCCCGTGCGCCACACATTTTAGCGCACGTAAAAGAATCCAAGGCAAACAAGAGAGTTGTTCCTTGTAAATTTCTGTAGGAAAAAGCCACACTGAAAGGGAAACAAATACACACGCAGACAGAAAAAGAAAAAAAAAAGATGGCACTGCTCTTGTAGCAAGGCGCTCTCCCTGAGGAGAGCAGCCCGAATTTCACACGGATGAATCTGCCCTGACTTTTATACAATAGTTTCATCAGAATGGCAAGCTTCCTCCTCCACAACAGCAATTATAACTTCCAACTCATCCCCCCCCCCTACCCCCGACCCTCCCCTTAGCTGGCATTCTCACCCACCAAACTTTTACTCTAACAAGGAGTTAGGGGGGGAGGAGAGGTGAGAATGAGGAGAGAGAGAGAGAGAGAGAAGAGAGAGAGAGAGAGGAGGGAGAGGAGAGAGAGAGAGAGAGAGAGGAGAGGGAGAGACGAGAGACGAAGAAGAGAGAGAAGAGAGAGAGAGAGAGAGAGAGAGAGAGGAGAGAGAGAGAGAGAGAGAGAGAAGCAGAGAGGAGAGAGAGAGAGAGAGAGAGAGAGAGAGAGAGGAGAGAGGACAGACAGACAGACAGACAGACAGAAGAAGAAGAAGACAGACAGAGAGAGACACAGAGAGAGAAGAGACAGAGAGAGAGAGACGACAGAGAAGAGAGAGAGACAGACAGACAGAACAGACAGACAGACGAGAAGAGAGAGAGAGACAGAGACAGACAGACAGACAGACAGACAGACAGACAGAGAGAGAGAGAGACAGACAGACAGACAGACAGACAGACAGACAGACAGAGAGACAGAGAGAGAGAGACGAGGAGAGACAGAGATAGACAGACGAGAGAGAGAGAGAGAGAGAGAGAGAGGAGAGAGAGAGAGGAGAGAGAGAGAGAGAGAGAGAGAGAGAGAGAGAGAGAGAGAGAGAGAGAGGACAGACAGACAGACAGACAGACAGACAGACAGAGAGAGAGAGAGAGAGAGAGAGAGAGGAGAGAGAGAGAGAGAGGAGAGAGAGAGAGAGAGAGACAGACAGACAGACAGACAGACAGACAGACAGACAGACAGAGAAAGAGAGAGAAGGGGAAAGGAAAGGCTACACTCCATCTCTAGCTTGCTGGGTCATGCAGTATCTACTATACTATAATTATAGTGTTAATCAACAACAAAAAATGCTGCCTATTTTCGCATAGTTGTATTCTTTTAAAGTATGAAAAAAAATGCACAGTGTATAATTATCTTTTGGGGACTGAGGGCATAGAGCAATACCAGGTAGTCACGAGACAGGTGGAAATGATCATCAAATGAGGGTTGCTTGCGTTCCTCCAGTGATGACCCCCCCGCCCTACGCAAGCAAATTGGGGTTAGGAAGCTAGCAGATGACAAAGGACTGAGGGTGTACAGTGAAGGTTGAGAAACGAAAAGAGAAGAAAAAGTCAAACTACACCACATTAGAACAGAATTACAGTCATGCATGTTTTAGTCAGATGTTAGTCTTTCCCACACACTCAAAAAGGTATTTTATTTATATTTCTGTGGATACCTTACTACATGTGGGATGTATGCAAGAGTATAGGACCCCCATCACATAATAAGTCGCAATGCACCAGAGGTCGGTTCTTAGTTGTTAACATTTTGTATTTTATACCACTTTATGTCACAGCAGATTTCTCTGCGTGAAATTCGGGCTGCTCTCTCTCCCCGGGGAGAGCGTATCGCCACAAGTGCAGCGCCTACCCATTTTTGTTTCTTTTTCCTGCATGCGACATGTTATAAAAATGTACAAAAACACCTACTAAATGAACAAAACAGATCGAAACTGGACATATTTCAGCAAAGTTATCACGAACTGAAATGCTAGGCGCCAGGCAAGGACAAAAATTGAGAAATGATTGACAAACTTTTCATGGTAATAGATGGTCGGGTGAAGTGTGGGGTGTTTTTCCAAAGCGAAGGAAACGAGATTACACCTTGATATTTCAGTGCAAGGTAGGAGAAATGTAACGTAGTTTAGTAATCAATGGAAATCTCAAAATCAATGACATTTTTGTATTTTGTACCACTTGATGTCACAGCAAAATTTCTCTGCATGAAATTCGGGCTGCTCTCCCCCGGGGAGAGCGCGTCGCCACAAGTGCAGCGCCTACCCTTTTTTTTTTCCTGTATTTGTTTCCCTATCAGAGTCGCTTTCATCTACAGAATTTTGCCAGGGTCAACCCCCTTGTTGCCGTGGGTTCTTTTACGTGCGCTAAATAGTGATGTGTAACACACGGGACGTCGGTTAGTAGTCTTATCCGAAACACATGAACCGCAGCGGCCTACAATGGCTCCCAGGGGAAAAGTAGATCAGGTGCATTGTGACTCATCTCGTTACGGAGGGTCAGATACAGGAAAACAGAAGGAAAAGTGGCCACAACAAAAAAACATAAAGATGTGTGTGTAGCCAGCGCAAAGAAGCGAGAGATGGAAGAAAAAGAAAAAGAAGCTTGTAAGTAATATAAAGCAGCGTTGAGTGGTGTAGTAATAAGTAGTGGTATGGGAAGGCGGCAAGGCTTTTAGAAGAAGAAGAAGAAGAAGAAGAAGAAGAAGAAGAAGAAGAAGAAGAAGAAGAGAAGA
>CM060347.1:32418479-32423479 GCA_030674155.1 Stramonita haemastoma | reverse complement strand
ATGTGTCTGTATGTACAGCTTGGATAGTCTGTTTTCTCTGTCTGTCTAGCTATGTGTCTGTTATGTTTGGGTTATCTTCTTCTTTTTTTTCCTCCGTACTTTTCTTTTGTAGTTCCTTGTTGTTTTACTTCTGTTTAGTTCCTCTCTCTCTCGCTGCTTGTCCTTCAATACTTCGGCTTACCTCATTTTGTTTTGTTTTGTCCTACTTGCTTGTTTGTCTACGCCCCCCTCCCCCTCTCTCTCTCTTCTATTATATATCGCAAACACACACACACACACACACACACACACACACACACACACACACACACACTCTCTCTCTCTCTCTCTCTCTCTCTTCCACACACACACTCTCTCTCTCTCACACACACACACATCTCTCTCTCTCTCACACTACACCACATATACACTCACACCACACACACACACACACAACACCACAAACACACACACACACACACACACACGCGCGCGCGCGCAATCTCTCTCTCTCTCTGGGTGTCTGTGTCCAGAACATTATTTCTGCAAAAGAGCACATCCATATCCGTGTTTCTCTCTCCCACGACCCCTAAACTACCCCCCTTCCCTCACACTCTACCCCCCCCCCCCCCCCCCCCTTGCCCCCCTGAAAAAAGAACATGTACGCTTTTTCTTTCCTTTTTTTTGAGCAAACTTCAAAGCATTCTCTCTCTGTGTCTGTCTGTCTGTCTGTCTGTCTGTCTCTCTCTCTCCTGCCCTCTCTACGTAGATCTCTCTATCTCTATCTTTCTCTGTCTGTCCATCTCTCTCCCTATATCTGTCTGTCTGTCTGTCTGCTGTCTGTCGTTCGTGTGTGTGTGTGTGTGTGTGTGTGTGTGTGTGTGTGTGTGTGTGTGTGTGTGTGTGTGTGTGTGTGTGGGCCCGCGCGCGCTCGTGCGTGCTTACTTGCTTGCTTGCTTGAGTGCGCACGCGCGCGCAAGTGTGTGTACATGTTTGGGGCGCTCGCTCGTGCAGGCAGGCGTGTGAAGGCAGGTGGTGTTAGGATCAGAAGTGCGAGGAATGGTTATTGCAGACCTAATAAAAAGGCAGACAGAGACAGATAGACAGACAGACAGCTGATTTACCCACGTGCAGGGCCAGAGAGTGTACATGTAGCCTCTCTGCTGATGACTGCATAACCTTTAGCTAGATTCCTCCTCCTCTCTCTTCTTATGTGTCTGGGCTTGTCTCTTTCTGTCCGTCTATTTGTCTCTCTGTCTGTGTCTCTTGTTCATTTATTTTATTTATTTGCTCTTTTATCTCGAGGATAATGGAATAAGCAATCATATGCTTTTTTTTTTTACATCCAGTCCAGTCCCCGTGTATATGCAGTTTTATAAATGTCATCTGTTCCCACCGGTACACGATGGCCTACTCTTACGAAATCCCCAAAAGTCCTTCGGATGAGACTTTAAACCGAGGCCCCGTGTGCGAACGCACGCGGAACATCTTGCGCACACGTTAAATCCTGTTCCGCTTTTCGTAAGAGTAGGCCATCGTGTGCCGGTGTGAACAGATGACAATATTTACAAAAACTGCATACACACGGGGACCGGATGAAAAAAAGCACATGTTGCTTATTCTGTTATCCTCGATATAAAAGAATAAATAAATAAATAAATCCGGAACAGTCTGTCTGTCTGTCTGTGTCTATCTGTCTGTCTGTCCGTATGTCTCTCTCTCTCCCTCTGCCTCTGTCTGTTTGTCTGCCTGACTGTGCGTGTCTGTCCGTCTATCTCTGTCTGTCTGTCTTCCTGTCTGCCTGTTTGTCGATCTGACTCTGTCTGTGTCTCCTTCTGTCTGTGTCTGTGCCTGCCTGCCTGCCTGCTTGTCTGTCTTCTCTGTCTCTCTGTCTCTGTCTCTTCTGTCTGCTCGCTGTTGTACTTCTTGTCTGTCTGTCTGTCTGTGTCTGTCTGTCTGTCTGTCTGTCTGTCTCTCTCTCCACCAATACATCGTCACTCCAGTAGTTTCATTCTCACCTGCCAGGTGTGGGGGGGGAGGGGGGAGGGAGGGGAAGGTATACCTTCTGTTTCCCACAGCCCTCGACAATTTCAAGGTCGGTACTCTTCATCAGTTTAAAACACCTCTCTCTCTCTCTCTCTCTCTCTCTCTCTCTCTCTCTCTCTCTCTCTCTCTCTCTCTCTCTCTCTCTCTGTCTGTCTGTCTGTCTGTCTGTCTGTCTGTCTGTCTTCCATTATACATAATATCACAATTTGTGAAAAGATGTTAAAAGAAATACGTACGTACGTACGTACGTACGTACGCAGGCACGCACGCACGCCACGCACAGCACACACACCACCACACGCACCACACACCACACCACACACACCACACACACACACAACTAGGCACGTACAGAGGTATATATCAGGTGTAGGTAGGCAGATCTACATAAGCGAAGCTGGCAGAGGAACGTGATATGTTCATTCATTTATTTTTTATATGAGGATAATGAAATAAGCACTCTGTGTCTTTTTTAATCCAGTCCCCATGTGTATGCAGTTTTGTAAATGTCATCTGTTCCCACCGGCACTCGATGGCCTACTCTTACGAAAAGCGGAACAGGATTTAACGTGTGCGCAAGATGTTCTGCATGCGTTCGCGCACGGGGCCTCGGTTTACAGTCTCATCCAAAAGGACTTGTGGGGAGAGTGGAGTCAGCACTGATGCTAACTCCAGTGAGAAAATGGAAGATGCCTATCCAACTCTCCAACGTTGCACGAACAATTACAGCGCCACTTAAACTTCGCTGACAGTTTTCCGATAACAGCCTGTGCGGAAAGTGTCTTTCGAATCTATTTCGTTTCTTTGTTGTTGTTGTTGTTGTTGTTTTTGTTCACTACTTACCTTGCCTGTCTAGTCTGTCTTTTGTCCTTTTCTCTGTGTGTTTGTGTGTCTGTCTCCCTGTCTGTGTGCTGCTGTCTGTGTGTCTGTCTGTTGTGTGTTTGTCGTGTGGTGTGTGTCTCTCTCTTCTCTCTTCTCTCTCTCTCTCTCTCTCTCTCTCTCTCTCTCTCTCTCTCTCTCTCTCTCTCACGTCCTTCGGATGACTTTAACCGAGGGCCCCTTGCGAAGCACGCAGAACCTTGGTCAACGTAAATCCTGTTCGCTTTTCGTAGAGTTAGGCCATCTGTTCGGTGGGACAGATGACATATTTACAACCTGGCATTAACACGGACGATGAAAAAAGCTAATTGATTGCTTATTCTGTTCCCTCGATATAAAGAATTAATAAATAAAAATAAATAAATGACAATTCTCATTCTCTTCTCTCTCTCCCTTCTCTCTCTCTTCTCTCTCTCCCGGGCCCCGAGGATAGCAGGTAAATTGTCTTGCATTGATTGAATCCGTTCAAGGGACTTTACCTGGAGTTACATCATGCAGATTCACTTCCCAAAAGACAGACTGATGACACGGAAGACAGACAAAAGAAGAGGAGAGAAGAGAGAGAGAAAGGGGAGAGAGAGAGAGAGAAGACGAGGAGAGAGAAGAGAGAGGAAGAACAGAGAGCAGAAAGAGACAGACAGACAGACAACACACAGACAGACAGACAAAGAGACAGACAGACAGACAACAACAACGGCACAGACAGGAGCAGGCAGGCTGATACAGACACACACAGACACACACACACAAGAGACAGACAAAGAGAATATAGACAGACACAACACACAAAGGACAGAACACACGAGACATACAGACAAAGAGAAAGACAGACAAACACCCAGCACAGAGATTATAGTGCAGACAAGCAGGGGGGAAAAAAGAGAGTTCATTCACCCCTGAGGTCAAAGGGGAAACAATTCATCATCATCCCTGATTCAGCCCTCGCCTCTCACAGCCCCCCCCCCCCCTCCTTCCACCCCTACCTTCCAAATTCCCTTTCTTCTCCCCCCCCCCCCTCCTCCCCACACCTCTTTCTATATTACTCCCCCCACCCCACCCCTCCAACTTCCAAATTTCTTTTCTTTCCCCCTCCCCACTTACAGCCCGCCCCCTTCAATTGTCTGTCTGTCTGTCTGTCTGTCTGTCTGTCTGTCTGTCTCTGTCTCTCTCTTTCTCTCTCTCTCTCTCTCTTCTCCACATACACACAAACTTGTTTTTTGCTAGATAGATGGCTTGATGAAAAAAAGCAAATTTATTGCTTATTCAATGTACCATCTGGAAATAAAACTTTGACTTTGACTTTCACACACACCACACACACACAACACACACACACACACACACACACACACACACACACACACACACAACACACACACACACACACACACAAAGCCCCTTATGCATGCACGCAGAAAGTCTTTTCAAGAACAAGACTTGCAGACTTCAGCTCTTTTTGTGTGTGTGATGTGTGTGTGTGTGTGTGTGTGGTGTGTGTGTGTGTGGTGTGTGTGTGTGTGTGTAGTGTGTGTGTGTGATTTGTGTGATGTGTGTGTGTGTGTGTGTGTGTGTGTATGTATGTGTGTGTTGTGATATGTGTGTGTGTGTGTGTGTGTGTGTGATGTGTGTGTGTGTGTTCCCACAAAATGTTTCCCTATATCCCTCTTCTCTTTTGTAGTTAGTTATTCGATCATGCAAGATTGGTCAATATTGAAATCAAGCTTGTTTGTTTATACAGACAGGCAGACAGATAGACTGAGAGACAGACAGACTGAGAGAGAGAGAGAGACAGAGAGAGAGAGAAGAGAGAAGAGAGAGAGAGAGAGAGAGAGAGAGAGGAGAAGAGAGAGAGAGACAGAGAAGAGAGAGAGAGAGAGAGATGATGAAGACGCACTATTAAAATCCGAACACTTTGTCAGCACAAAAGAGGGATATTCGTGAAGGTTTCAAGCAACAAACAAAAGCAAAAAAAAAACAAATTAAAATCAATTAAAGAATAGAACAATAACAATGAACAACAACAAAAAACCAAAACAAAACAGCGGACACGTCAAAACACAAAGCGGCACTATGAAAAAAATATAAACTAATGCATT
>CM060347.1:32403479-32413479 GCA_030674155.1 Stramonita haemastoma | reverse complement strand
ACAAATAAACAACAAACAAAAAACAAAAAAAAACCGAAAAGCAGCGCAGTAAAAACAACAACAACAACAACAACAAACAACAAAAAAACAACAAACAAGCAATTAATTAGTTCATCCCCAAAAAGACGCTTCGAAGAAACAAAAACTGCGGTATAAAATAATAAACAAAACACAACACAACAAAACACAACAAAAAAAAAACAAACAACCAACAAAGAAACCCTTCTACCCATTATTTTCCTGGGAATAGAACATAATGATCGGACTACAGGGGTAGAAAGAAGGAACAGAGGAAAAAAGAAATGAACAGCTTCAGCAGAAGAGACTAGAAAGTGCTAAGCAGAGCACACAGAGAGGGGGGAGGGAGGGGGTGAGAGAGGGGTGGGGGAGAGAGGGGTGAGGGAGAGAGGGGAAAGAGAGAGATTGGGGGAGAGACCAAGGGGGGGGGAAGAGAAAGGAAAGAGAGGGGAGAGATGGGGACAGGGAAGAGAGAGAGAGAGAAAAGAGAAGAGAGGAGGGAGAGAGAGAGAGAGAGAGAGAGAGAGAGAGAGAGAGAGGGGGAGAGAGAGAGAGACAGAAGACAGAGACAAGACAGAGAGACAGAAAGACAGAGAGACAGAGACAGACAAACACAGAGAGAGACAGACAGACAGAGAGAGACACAGAGAGAGAACAGACAGACAGACGGAAAAAACAGGGGGATGGAGATCCAACCTCTTTTTCCCCCACCCCCCCCCCCCCCCCCCCTGAATTTTGTCCGTCTTCTGCAGCTGAATGCATTTAGTTTTGGAGGACAGCGGCTGCCTTCAGGACTTTGTGTTCAGCTTGTGTGGTGTGTGTGTCGTGTGTGTGTGTGTGTGTGTGTGTGGTTGGGTGTTGTGTGTTGTGTGTGTGTGTGTTGTGTGTGTGTGTGTGTGTAAGTGAGTGAGGTGTGAGTGTGTGTATGGTGTGGTGTGTGTGTGTGTTGCGTGTGGTGTGTGCGCGCGCGTGTGTAGTGTGGGTGTGTGTGTGTGTGTGTGTTGTGTGTGTGGTGTGTGTGTAAGTGAGTGAGTGTGTGAGTTGTGTATTGTGGTGATTGTGGTGTGTGTTTGTGTGTGTGTGTGTGGTGTGTGTGGGTTTGTGAGTGTGTATGTGTGGTGTGTGTGTGGGGGTGTGGGGGTGTTTTGTGTTTTGTGTGTGTGTGTGTGTGTGTGTGTGTGTGTGTGTGTTGTGCGCGTGTGTGTGTGAGTGATGTGTGTGTTATGGGGTGTGGTGGTGTGGTGTGTGTGTGTTATGGGTGTGTGAGTGTGTGTGTTGTGTGTTTTGTGTGTGTGTGTTGTGTGTGTCATTGTGTGTTGTGTGTGTCAGTGTGTGTATGTTCAATTTTTTAAACGTCTTTTCACAAATTGTGATATTAGACGGTATATTAGACGGTTGTGTGTGTGTGTGTGTGTGTGTGTGTGTGGGGTGTGTGTGTGTGGTGTGTTGTTTTGTGTGTGTGTGTGTGTCGTGTGTTGGGGTGTCAGTGTGTGTATGTGTGTGTCAGTTTGTGTATGTGTGTGTCGTGCGTTGTGTGTGTGTGTGTGTGTCAGGGGAGTGCGTGTGTGTTGTGTGTGTATGTCTGTTTGTTTTCTGTGTTTGTGTGTGGGGGTACGTGGTGTGTGTTTTATGTTTAACACACACAAGAGGCGCAAACGCACACACGAAACGCTCGCGCGCGTGCGCAACACACATTCACACCACTCACACACACTGATCCCCTCTCACACACCACACACACACACACACACACTCCTCCCCAAAGTCGAATGCAGCTCTTCATGTGTGTAAAGGGCAAAAAAACAACAACAAAAACCCCTGGCCTCTAACACAAAAAATCTCCCCATTGGGGAATCCCGGAACTCTAGGCCCACAGCCAAGATAGGAAAAACCCTTATTATCAAAAAGAACTGCATGGGTGCGATGATGATTTTTGGGTTTGGGGAGCAATGGTGAGGGTGGTTGGGGGGGTGTGGTAGGGGTGGGGCTTGGGGATGGAGCGGAGGGAGGAGGAGGGGAAGGTGGAGAGACAGCGAGACGGGTGGTGGGGGGTGGTGGTGGTGGTGGTTGGTGGCGGGGGTCGGGTTGGGGGATGGAGAAGAAGAGAAATAGGCAGGTACTAGACCCGCTTTTCACGATATGGGGTGGTGTGGTGTGGGTTTTTGTTGTGTGTGTGTGTGGTGTGTGTGTGTGTGTTGGTGTGTTGTGCGCGCCGCGCGCCTGGTGTGTTTTTGGGGTGTGTTTTGAGAGTGTGTGTGTGTGTTGTGTTTGGTGTGTGGGGTGCGGCGTGCGTGCGTGGCGTGCGTGCGTGCGTGCGTGCGTGCTGTGTGTGTGTGTGTGGTTTTGGGGTTGTGTTAAGAGACAGAGAGAAAGGGAGAGGGAAAAAAAAACAGAACAGGGCAGACGGGCAGACATGGTTTAAAAACCATGTTATGTGTGTGTGCGTGCGCACGCGCGTGCGGCGTGCGTGAGTGTGGTGTCGTGGCTGCGTGGGCGCGCGTGGTGTGTATGTGCGTTTGCGTGCGTGTTAGTGTGTGTGTATTTTAGTGTGGATGTAGTAATGGCGGTTTAAAGAACATACCTCACGATGAACACTACTAGAAAAAAATGCCGCGTTTATCATAAATTGTCTGCGACCTTGCCCAAAAAAAAAAGATGTTCTTTACGATGACCAGACAGGGGACAGACTGACCGACACACAGACTGAACATTTTGGTTTGTGTGTGTGTGTGTGGTTGTGTTGTGTGTGTGGGTGTGTGTGTTTTGTGTGTGTGTGTGTTGGTGTGTGTGTGTGTGTTGTTTAAAATTTTTAAAAAGGTTTTTTGAAGGTGTTTTTTGTGTGTGTGTGTGTGGGTGTGTTGTGTGGTGTGTTGGTGTGTGGTTGGGGTGTGGGGGTGTGTGGGGTCTCGATGAACTTTATCCAAAAAAAGTGATTTTAATGTGTGTGTGTGTGTTTGTTGTTGGTGTTTGTGTGTGTGGGGTGGTGGGTCGCGTGCGTGGGGGGGGTGTGTTTGTGGGGTGGTTGTCACGGCACGCACAGAAAATGCGGGGCGTTCTGCGTGTCGAACACATTCAATATCGTTGCGTGTGCATTTTTGGCTGCTCGCTGTGTGCATCAGCGTGCGTGCTTTCTTTTTTTTCTCCTTTGTAGTGCTGCACAACAAACCTCCCTTGGGCGGGGGAGAGAATGGTATTGTTATTTTAAAAGTCTTTCGACAAAATACAAAAACGGGGGGGAAAGGGAAAAAAAAAGAAAAAGGGGGGGGGGAGAAAGGAAAAAAGGGAAAGGGGGGAGAAAAAAAAGAAAAAAGGGAAAAAAGGAAGAAAAAGGAAAAAAAGGGGGGAAAAGAGGGTTTCAAAATAAATAAAAAAAAAGGGGAAGGGGGGAAAAGGAAAAAGGGAAAAAAGGGGGAAAAAAAGGGAAAAAAAAAAAAAACAAAAAAAAAAAAAAATTTTCCCAAAAAAACAAAAAAAAAAAAAGAAAAAAAGGGGATTTCCCAAAACCAAAAAAGGGGGGGGGAAAAGGTCTGAATAAAATTTTGGGGGGGGGGGGGGGGGTTTTTTGTTTGCCTTTTTGGGGGGGGGTTTTTTTTTAAAAAAAAAATTTATTTGGTTTTTAGTAGTAGTGTGTAGTATAGTTAGGGAAGTATATTTCCCCTCTGTCTCTGTCGGTCTCTTTCTGCCCTTCTTCTTCCTTTTTTGTCTGTCTGTTGTCTGTCTTTGTCGCTGTTTTCTGTCTGTCTGTCTGTCTGTTTTCCCTCTGCCTTAACCAACCCCCCCCCCAACCAAAACACAAACCTACACAAACCCACCCCCCCCCCCCCCCCACCCCACCCCCCAAAAATTTTTCCCCCGAAAGGTGACGCCCTATCGCTTTACGTAAATACAAACTTAAAAAATTTAAAAACAATAGATAAATCAAAAAAAAGCTGAAAAGGGAAATAAACAAGATTAGTCAAGAAACGAAAGATGAAAAATGGGGAAAGGGTAAGGGGGGGGGTAAGGGGGAAGGGAGGGGGGGAGCGAAAAAAAAAAGGGGGGGGGGGGGGAGGGGGGAGGGGGGGGGGTTGGGGGGGGGGGGGGGGGGTGGGGGGGGGGTTTGGCAAATAGAATTCCGCGGGAAAAACCCCTTTATTTCACCTTTTCCCGGGGGGGGTGGGCCCCATTCCACGAAACGTTCCCCCAAAATTGGGATGCAAGTTTTTTAAAAAGCTGCCTACAGCTAGTGATATATATATTAAAAATATATATAATATTTATAAATATATAAAAAATATAATATAAAATTAAATTTTTTTTTTTTTATGTGTGTGTAAGTTGTTTGTGTGGTGTTTTGTTTGTGTTGTTGTGTTTTGTGTGTGTGTGTTCTTGTTTGGGGTTTTTGATAAAAATATTTAATTTTAAAATTAGAAATTCATACTTAAAAGTAAAGTTGCATGATATTAAGAAAAGGTTGCTTTAAAATTTTTTTTTTTGTAAAAAATTTTGGTGTATTTTAAAGATTTAAAATTAAGCAAATTATATTTTAAAAATTGTTTTGTTTAAACTTCCTGCCCCAAGAGGGGTCAAAAAGGTTGGAAAATTTAAACTTGAAAATTGTGTGTGTGTTTTGGTGGGGTGTGTGTGTTGGGGTGTGTTGGTGTGTGTGGTTGGGGCGCTTTATTTTTTTTTGTTCTGTGCTGCTGTGGCTTTTGTTTGGTGTGCGCGTGCGTGCGGCGGCGCGCGCTTTTTCCTTTTTTTTGTACGTTCTGTAGTGTTTTGGTGCTCGTGTTTTTTTTGCCCATTCTCCCCCCTCCCCAAAACCCCCCCCCCCCCCCCCACACACACACACCCCCACACACACCAAAAACACAAAACCAAAAACAAAGACCAACACACAAAACCACACAAAAACACACCACAAAAAACTCTTGGTTTTGTTTTATCTTTTAGTTTTTGTTTTGTTTTGGTTTTTTTTTTTTTTTTTTTTTTTTTTTTTTTTGTTTTTTTTTTGATTTTTTTTTTTTTTTTGGTGCTTCTTTTGGTTGTTGTTTTGTTCTTTTTTTGTTTTTTTTTTTTTTTTCTTTTTGTTTGCAGGCATATTCAACCTCCTTTTAATTGCGGATGGTGCTTGAGTGTTGGTTTGTGTTGTTTTGTTGTTTGGGGGTTGTGTTGTGGTGGTGGTTGTGGAGTAAAATGGGTGTAAAGAAAAAAAATAAAAATAAAAAAAAAACCTTATCCTTGGTGTCGTGATTGATTCCCGTCGACACACTTCGCTAATCTTTTCCATGTTTCGTATGCATGTTTTAGTTGTTCGCAAAAAAAAAAATCATCCCCTCCCCCCTCTACCCCTCCACCCGCAATATCCCATAAAACGAAAATAAACACAACCGAAAAAAATTAAAACAAAAAACAAAAACATTAATTATAAATAAAAATCTAACAGACGTCCGCCCATACCCCCCCACAATCCCCCCTCCAACCCCCCCCCTATCAACAAACAACAACACAACAAACAAACAACATACAACAAACAACAAACCCTACCCATAAACCAAACAACAACAACAACCTCAACATCTACAACATACAACAAACAACAACAACCTAAACAACAACAACTACAAAAACAACTCAAATTCAACAACTAATAACAAACAACTCCAACAACAACAACAACCCAACACCACCACCAACCACCACCACCACCACCTCCACCACCACCGCTCCACCACCAGCTTACCTCCACCACCTTCATCGTTTCTCGCAAATTCTTTATTTTTCCTTCTTCGCATTCTTGTTGTTGTTGTTTGATGTTTCTTTTCTTCTTCCTATCATGTTCTTCATAGTTTCTTCTTCTTTCCTTGTTACTTCTTGTCTTCTTCTCTCCTTTGTTCTTCCCTCTTTAGTTCTCCTTGTTCTTCTTCTTTCTTTCTTCATCTCTTCTTCCTTGCTTCATTTTTCTTCTTACTTCATCTCTTCTTCTTCTTCTTCTTCTTCTATTTTCTTCTACTCATCTTCACTCTTTTCTCTTCTTCTTTTCTCTTCTCTTCTTTTTCACTTCTTCCTTTCTTTTCTTTCTTCCGGTGGTGTCGGTCGGGTGTCGGGTGGGGTCCGTCGCCGGCTCGTCCGGGGGCGGTCGGGCCGCCGTACCGCCTGGTTCTTCTCTTCTTTCTTCTTCTTCTTCTTTTCATCATCTTCTTCTTCTCTTCTTCTTCATCTTCTTCTTCTTCTTCTTTTCTTTCTTCTCTTCTTCTTCTTCTTCCCTTTTCATTCTGCTTGTCTTCTTCTGTTTCTTCTTCTGCTTCCGAAACAAAACTCCTCAAACAACAACGCACTCGTATGACTGTGTCATATAAGGCGAAAATTCGCGTTGCGCTGGGTGTTTCAGCACCTAAAATAAGTCAAGTAGCCCAGTGTCATGGGGGGGAGAGGAATTGTTATCTTTGAAGACTTTTCTGGGGAAAAAAAGGCAGGAGAATAGAAGCAAGCAGTAAAGACTATAGACAGAGGGGTTGTGTACGGGAATAAAACGAAACAATGACCAGACAACGGGAATGGGAGAGAAGAAAAGGTAGTTCATATTCAAACTCGGAGTTTTCCAGAATGGAGGGGAGCTATATATTAAATAGTGACAGCCCCCCCCCCCCCGCCCCCCACTCCCCTCCATCCCCACTGGAGTAACAAAGTGAGTTCGTAGAATGTATATCTCCTTTGACAAAATAAAATTGGGTGCTGTTATTCTTAGTGAGAGCGTGTTATAGTTCAAATTAATGTTGCATTTCCGCTTGACAGGATAACAGGGGATTGTCACTTTTTGTTGCTGTTGATGGTTGTGGTGGTGGCCATTGTGTGCTTGTTAATCATTAATGCTCACAATGCATTAGTGTTAGATTATTTTTCATAGTGCCGGCTTTGTGTTTTGGAACGTGTCCGCTGATTTGTTTTTTGTTTTTGTTTTGTTTGTTGTTTTTCATTTGTTATTGTTCTATTCTTTAAATTGATTTTAAATTTGGGTTTTTTTTTGCTTTTGTGTTTGTTTGTTGCTTGAACCTCACGATATCCCTCTTTTTGTGCTGACCAAAAAGTGTTCGGATTTAAATAAGTTCGCTCACACAACCATCTCTCTCTCTCCCCCACTCTCTCTCTCCTCTCTCCTCTCGTACCGCCACGACCTAGGGCCCCATACTCCCAGCTCCTCCTTCAGTCCCTCTCATCGGCTGCCAACCTATCTCTCTCGCCCGTCTCCTTCTCCTCTTCTTCATCTCTCTCTCTCCCCCCCCTCACCTCTCCCTTTCTCCCTCTCTCTCTCCAGCCCCTTCCCTGACGTCTCTTTGACTCTCTCCGCCTCTCGTCTCTCTCCTCCTCCATCTCTCTCTCTCCTCCCCCCTAGTCGTCAGGCCTCTCGCTCGATCTCTCTCTCTCACCCGTCCTCTGCTCTCTCATCCCTCGTCTCCCACTCCAAATCGATCCACCCCTCTCTCTCAATCTCATACATCTCCTCAATCCCTCCCTCCAATCTCTTCTCTTCCCTCATCTCGGCTCGTCATCTCAAACGCCTCACTGGCCATCACCTCTCCACTCCCTTCCTCGGTTCCGTCTCCATCATCTTCACCCAGCTCTTCTCGATCTCCCCGTCTCTCTCTCCCTCCTCTCGGGTCGCGCTCTCGTCTCTCTCTCTTCCATTTCTGCTCCTTAGGCCTCTCTCATCCTCTCTCCCATCTCGTCCCTCTACTCTCATTCTGTCTGTCTGTTCTGTCTGTCACTTACTCTTCTCTCTTCTGCAGCAGTACCTATTCTGTCTGCCTGTCTGTATACACAACAAACAAGCATGATTCAATATTGAACAATCTTGCATGATCAAAAAACTAACTAAAAAAGGAAGTGGGATATAGGGAAACTTTTTTGTGGGACACACCACACCAAAAATACACACACACACACACCACACAAAACCCCAAAAACACCCCCAAAATTTTAAAACAACAACATATCCCCAACAACATCACAAAATCACACACACATACTACACACCACACACACACTCACCACACACCCCCACACAAAACCCACAAAACCCAACCATCCACAACCCAAAAAAATTGTTTTTGCAAGTCGGGTTTTTGGGAAAAGATTTTTCTGCTGCTGAATAAGGGCTTTGTGTGGGTGTGTTGGTTGTTTGTGTGTGTGTGGTGTGTGTGGGGTTTATGTGTGTGTTTTGGGGGTGGTGGTGAAAGTCAAAGTCAAAGTTTTTTTTCCCAAAAGGGAAAATTTAATTTAAACAAAAAAATTTTCTTTTTTTCATAAAAACCCTCTATCAAAAAAAAAAACAAGTTTGTTGTATGTGGAAAAAGAGGAGGAGAGAGAGAGAAAGAGAGAGCAGAGACAGACAGGGCGGGACAGACGACGACAAAGGGGCAGACAATTGAAGGGGGGGGCTGTAAGTGGGGGGGGGGGAAAAAAAAAAAAAATTTTGGGGGGTTTGGGGGGGGTGGGGTGGGGGGGTTTGGGGGTGGGGGGGGGAGGGGGGGGGGGGGGAAAAAAAGGGGTTTGGAAAGGAGGGGTGGGGAGGGGGGGGGGGGGTGGGGGGAGGCGTCAGGGTTTTTGAAAGTTTTTTCCCCCCTTTTCCCTAGGGGGGAAAGAACCCTTTTTTTCCCCCCGCTTGTCTGCCTATAATCCTTCCCTTGTGGGGTTTTTGTCTGCTTTTTTTTTGTCTGTATTCGCCCCGCTCGTGTTTTTCCTGTCCTTTTTGTGTGGGGTTGGTTTTTTTGTGTCTGTCGGGGTATATGCTTTTTGGGGGTTTTTTTGGGGGTGGGGGTTTTTGTGGTGTGTGTCTCTGTTTTTTGTTTTTTGGAAAAACCACCCCTTTCCCCGTTTTCCCCCCCCGGGGCTGTCTGTCTGTCTGTCTCTCTGTTCTCTTCCCCTTCTTTCTCTCTGTCTCGGTCTGTCTCTCTCTTCTCTCTCTTTTTTTTTTTCTGTCTGTGTCCGTGTCAGTCAGATTTTTCCTTTTGGGGGGGGGTGAAGTCTGCACTGATTTTAAAATTTTCCGGGGGAAAAAATCCCCTTAAAGGGGGTTCAAACTTCAGATTGCAAGCAAAAATTTTTTCCCCGACCCCCCTTTTGGGTATCCCGCCCGGGGGGGCCCCCCGGGGGAAGAAGAAAGAGAGAGGAGGGGGGGAAAAAATGGGGAAAAGGGGAGAAAAGGGAAAAGAGAGAGAGAGAGAGAGAGGAGGACAAAACACACACACACACACGCACCCCGAAAAACACAAAACACAACCCCAACACACAACCAACAAAAGACACACGGACACACAGCCCCGGGGGAAAAGACACCAAACACACAGAAAAAGGAAAAAAAACCCCAAAACTAGACAGGCAAGGTAAGTACGTGAAAAAAAAAACGAAAAACCCAAAAAAAAACAAAAAATTTTAAAAAGAAAAATAGATTGGGAAAGGGGAAAACTTTCCGCACAGGCTGTTATCGGAAAACTGTCAGCGAAGTTTAAGTGGCGCTGTAATTGTTCGCCCCCCCCGCTTGGGGTTGGATAGGGGGCCTTTTCCTTTTTTTTCCCCCGGGGTTTAACAACAGTGCTGACTCCCTCTCCCCCCACAAGGTCCTTTAAGAGGGGAAAAAAAAACCGAGGCCCCGTGCGCGAACGAAAGCAGAACATCTTGCGCCACACGTTTAAAAAAACCTGTTCCGCTTTTTTGTAAGAGTAAAAGGGGCCCCCCCAGTGCCGGGGGGGGAAAGATGACAAGATTTTAAAAAAACTGCAAAAAACCGGGGACTGGGGGGGGAAAAAAAACACAAAAAGTGCTTATTCCCCCTTTTCCCCCGATATAAAAGAAATGAAGAAAATAAACACGTTCCGCTTTTGCTTCCCCTTATGTAGATCTACCCCCTACACCTTTATATACCCCACTGTACGGGGGGCCCCCCATTTGTGGGGTGTTTTCGTGCGGGGTTTTCGTTCGTGCGTTTGGGGGGCTGCGTGCGTGC
>CM060347.1:32398962-32403379 GCA_030674155.1 Stramonita haemastoma | reverse complement strand
AAAGAAGGGAGGAAACAACATCGTAAAAACATTGAAATTCTTTGAAGAGAGAGAGAGAGAGAGAGAGAGAGAGAGAGAGAGAGAGAGAGGAGAGAGAGAGAGAGAGAGGAGAGAGCAGAGACAGAAGAGACAGACAGACAGACAGACAGACAGACAGACAGCCCAGGACAGACAGACAGACAGAACGGACAGAGACAGAGACACAGGAGAGAGACAGACACACAAACAGGCAAACAGAAAACAGACAGAGACAGTGAGAGAGACAGACATACACACAGAGTCTCATACTCTCAGACACCGACAGACACAGACAAACAGACACAGACAGAGAGAAACAAAAGGGGAAAAAAAGACCCATCTCAAACATACACACACACACACACACACACACACACACACACACACACATTCACACACAACACACACACACAACACAACAACACATTCACACACACACACACACACACACAACACACACACCACACACACACACACACACACACACACACACATACCCCCCAAACCTACCCAACCTCCCAAAAGAAGAATCCCCCTCCCTCCCCCCCCCCCCACCCATAGCTCCAGAAAAGAAAACTAATGGCTTTACCAGATGGTTTACATCCCCCCCCTCCTCTCGCCTCCATCACCCCCCCCCCTCTCACCACCCACACAACCCCTCCCCAAGGGGGGGGGGGGGGGAGGAACGGAACGTAATGCTTCTGATGCTGCTGCTGGTGATGGTGTTGCTAGAGCCAAGGTCACTGGCAGGGCAGACAACCCGTGCAGGGATTTATCTCCCCAGGTCTACGAGAGTTTATCTGCTCCTGTCGGGAGAGTGGGAGTGGGCGGGGTGGGGGGGGGGGGTTTCAAAGGGAGGAAGGTGTTGGTTGTAGGGTGTGAAGGGAGGGGTGTAGGGGTGGAGGGAGGGGGTGGGGGTTGGGGGGTGGTGGTGGTGGGGTGGTGGGGTTATTAGCTTTAGCGGACGCTTTGGTCTTTCGTGTCGGAACTGAAAATATGTGGGGGGGGGGGGGGGGGGGGGAACCCTGAAAAAGAAATTCGAGATATATTTTGAGTTGGTTGAGTTGGTGGGTTGTGTTGTGGTGTGGTGGTGTTGTGTGGGGTTGTGTTGTGGTTGTGTTCTGTTTGTGGTGGTGGTGTTGTGTGTGGTTTGTGGTGTGTGTGTGTGTGTGTTGTTGTGATGGTGGGTTTTTGTGGTTGTATGTATGTATGTATGTATGTATGTATGTATGTATGTATGTATGTATGTATGTTGTATGTTTGTTGTGTGTGTGTTGTGTTGTGTGGATTGTTTGTTTGTATGTTGTATGTATGTATGTTGTATGTTTGTATGTATGTATGTATTGTGTGGTATGTGTGTATTGTATGTATATATGTATGTTGTATGTATGTATGTATGTATGTATGTATGTATGTGTGTGTATGTATGATGTATGTTATGTGTTGTATGTGTGTATGTATGTATGTATGTATGTATGTATGTATGTATGTATTGTATGTATGTATGTATGTTGTGTGTGTGTGTGATGTGTGTTGTGTGTGTTGTGTAATGTTGTGTTGTGTGTTGTGATGTTGTTGTGTATGTTGTGTTGTTGTGTGTGTGTATGTATGTATGTATGTATGTTGTATGTGTGTGTATGATGCATGCATGCATATTGGTATGTGATGGATCAATGTTGATGTATGATGTTGTAATGCGCATCATTGGTGGTCTGTCTAGGAGAAGCGAAGCGAAAAAAGTCCGGGTCGGTAGTGTGCGGGTGGTTCGAATCCGTTTTTAGGCCCAAAACTTTCCCCCCCATACCATTTTAGGACTCTAGTCTTTCGGATGATACGATATCCGTAGGTCCCGTGTGTTACACATCATTATTTAGCCACGAAAATGCCTGGCAAAATTCTGTGGTGAAAAGCCAGTGAAACAAATACAGTTGCAGACAAGGGAAAAGTAAAAAATAAAAATTAAAAAAACTAAATAATGGGCTGGCGCTGCACTTGTGGCGAACGTGCTCTCCCCGAAAAGAGCATCCCGAATTTCACGCAGAGAAATCTGCTGTGACATAAAGTGGTGTAAAATAAAATATGTTCATATATTCATACATGTGTATATGTGTGTATGTATGGTTTTGCTTGTTTATACATGTATACATATACACAATGTGTTAAGTGTTCTCAAGGGGGCGGAAGCCTAGTGGTCAGAACATTGCACTGGACAATTTGACGACCCGGTTTCGAGTCCGTCGAGGAAATTTTTTCTCCTGGAATTAACATCAGTGCCGACTCCACTCTCCCCAAAAGTCCTTCGGATGAGACTTTAACCGACGCCCGTGTTCGAACGCACGCAGAACATCTTGCGCACATGTTAAATTTGTTCCGCTTTTCGTTAAGAGTAGGCCATCGTGTGCCGGTGGGAACAGATGACAATATGTTCAAAAACTGCATAACACACGGGGACCGATAAAAAAAAAAAAAAAAAAAAAAAAAAAAAAAAAAAAAAAAAAAAAAAAAAAAAAATTTTTTTTTTTTTTTTTTTTTTTTTTTTTTTTTTCTTTCTTCTTCTTCTTCTTTCTTCTTCTTCTTCTTTCTTCTTCTTCTTCTTCTTCTTCTTTCTTCTTCTTGATCTTCTTTTCCTTCCTCTTCCTCTTATTTTTGTAGTTATTTTTTGTTTGGTTGCTGAAGTATGGACAAGGAACAACAAAATGTGTTGCAAGTGTTTTCTCCATAATATCACCACTGTTGTAATATTTAAAAAAAAAACAAAAAAAAAAAGAAAACAGGCCCGACAGAAGAAATCATGGTAAAAGACTGTTGTAAAGACAAACTAGGGCTAATCAGAGAGATAAGGCAGAAAGAATAAATCGATGACCCCCCCCCCCCCTCTATCTCCCAAATAACGCGAGTAATAACTCCAGCCACAACTTTCTCTCTTCTTCTGTCTGTCTGTCTGTCTCTGTCTGTTTGATTGTCTCTGTCTGTCTGTCTTTCTCTCTGTCTGTCTGTCTGTCTGTCTGTCTGTCTTTGTCTCTGTTCTGTTTTCTCTGTCTTCTGTCTGTCTGTCTGTCTGTTCTGTCTCGTCTGTCTCTCTCTCTCTCTCTCTCTCTCTCTCTCTCTCTCTCTCTCTCTCTCTCTCTCTCTCTCCTCTCTCTCTCTCTCTCTCTCTCCCTCTCTCTCTCCCTCCTCCCTCCCCTCCTCCCTCTTTTCTTCTTGCTCTCTCTCTCCGTCCTCTCTCTCTATCTCCTCCTCTCCTTCTTCTCTCTCTCTCTCTCCTTCCTCCCCTCTCTCATCTCTCTCTCACATACTCCCCCTCCCCCTCTCCTCTCTCCCTCCTCTCCCTCCCTCTCACTCCTCCGACTGTTCTGTACACCGTCACTCTCTATGTGCTTTCTTACACCACCTCCACTCCTTCCCCTCTCCACTAGCATCCACACACACACCTCCGCCCTCCTTCCCATCACCCCCCCCCACAAACACACACACACACACACGTAACACACACACCACACACACGTATACACACACACAACAACGAAACACTGACACGCACCACAGCTACCACAAACACACAACCACACACACACTATGACAACACACACACACACAAAAAACCACACACAACACACACACACACACTCACTCCACAAAACGAACTAACCTCACAGTACCACAAAGTCTGCAAATCTAGACAACCTTAGTTTGAAAACAACACAAAAAAAACCAAGACCAACAAACACTTTCCAGGCTTGCTCTAGTAAACAGTCGCAAATTAACCAAGGAGGGAAAGAATGAAGTCCGGGAGCCAGGGAGCGAGCATTATTGGAGCTGTGCAGGTGTTAGGCGAAAAAAAACAATAACAACACAGGCTTAAGTGAAGTGAAGGACCGGTACAAACAGTAGACACAGAGAAACAGAAGAACAGTGCATGTGGCCACCAGCTTGGAATGAAGAAGAGCCCAGGTGAAGAGGAGGGATATGGATGGACCACTCAGTTAGAGAGTGATGGTGGACCGTTTCTGTGTTTGCTTATTGGTTGGTTTTGTTGTTGCTTGCTGCTGCTGCAGATTTGATGAAAAGTTTAATATCTGAGGTTTGTGTTGTTCGTGTGGTGGTGTGTTCTTTTTTGTGTATTGCTTATTCAGTGCTATACACGTTCCATTTGATACCTCTTGTTGTTGTTGTTGTTGTTGTTGTTGTTGTTCTTCTTCTTCTTCTTCTTCTTCTTCTTCTTCTTCTTCTTCTTCTTCTTCTTCTTCTTTCTTCTGCTTGTTCTTCTGCTTGTTCTTCTTCTTCTTCTTCTTCTTCTTCTTCTTCTTCTTCTTCTTCTTCTTCTTCTTCTTCTTCTTCTCCTTCTCCTTCTTGTTCTTCTTGTTCTTGTTCTTCTTGTTCTTGTTCTTGTTGTTGTTGT
>CM060347.1:32391462-32393962 GCA_030674155.1 Stramonita haemastoma | reverse complement strand
CATAAAGATAACCATTCATAAAGGTAACACTTCATTCATAAAGGTAACACTTCATTCATAAAGATAACACTTCATTCCTAAAGATAACCATTCATAAAGGTAACACTTCATTCATAAAGGTAACACTTCATTCCTAAAGATAACCATTCATAAAGGTAACACTTCATTCATAAAGGTAACACTTCATTCCTAAAGATAACCATCATAAAGGTAACCTTCATCATAAAGATAACACTTCATTCATAAAGGTAACACTTCATTCATAAAGATAACCATTCATAAAGGTAACACTTCCTTCATAAAGTAACACTTCTTCATAAAGGTAACACTTCATTCCTAAAGATAACCATCAAAGTACACTAATAAAGGTAACACTTCATTCATAAAGATAACACTTCATTCCTAAAGATAACCATCATAAAGGATAACACTTCATTCATAAAGGTAACACTTCATCTAAAGATAACCATTCATAAGTAACACTCATTCATAAAGATAACACTTCATAAAGATAACACTTCCTTCATAAAGATAACCACTCATAAAGATAACCACTCAAAAGATACACTCATAAAGATAACCACTCATAAAGATAACTCTAAGTAACACTCATAAAGATAACCACTCATAAAGATAACCACTATAAAGATAACCACTGATAAAGATAACCACTCATAAGATAACCACTCATAAGATAACCACTTATAAAGATAACCACTCATAAAGATAACCACTCATAAAGATAACCACTCATAAAGATAACCACTATAAAGTCCATCATGAAGATAACCACTTATAAAGATAACCACTCATAAAGATAACCACTCATAAAGGATAACACTGTCGCATATTCAACATTTTCCCTAGTGGTAAAACTCGGAGCTCTAAGCCAAAGAACCGTACAAAAACAACAGAAGAAAACCTTAGTGGGATGTATCATTAAAAACATATTTATTTATTCTTTTTTTTCGAGGATAATGAGAAAAGCACTCGTGTGCATTTTTTTTTTTACACGCAGTCCCTGTGTGTATGCAGTTTCGTCAATTTTGTCATCCGTTCCCACCGGCATACAATGTCCTACTCTTCCGAAAAGCGGGACAGGTGTGATCGTGTACGCAAGATGTTCTGTATGCGTTCGCGCACTGGACTTCGGTTTATAGTCTCATCCGAAGGACTTTTGGGGGGAGTGGAGTAAACACTGATGTTAGCTCCAGAGGAAAAATACTCTTGAAGGAGATTCGAACCCAGGTCAGCAGATTGCAATCGCATCTTGCTATTTACCAGGCTATTTCGCCTCCCCCTCCCCATCCTGGTGTTTACTGTGTGGTGATACCTCTTTGTGAACTCATTGTGTACTTGCTTACATCTTAATAGGCAGAATCATTATCGTTGTAAAGGTAAAGGTGTCCCATAACTAGTGTGGTCGTAGGGGAGCGAGGCGTCAGAGAACTCAGCTTCTCTAGGGGCCAGCATGTTGAGGGCGGCTCCCATCTCCTCTCTCTCGATGCTTTACCTTCCCTGACCCTTAAGAGGGCATGTGCCCATTTACAGCTGGGGGAACTGGGGGAATTGTACTGTAGCCAAGGCGCGCGAACGGTTACCCATCCCATTGGCAACCACACTCGACGCTGCTTAACATTGGCTGGGGGAAAGCGAGCGCTCTGACCACTAAGCTATCCCGTCCCCAATTACCGTTATGCTATCTGTAATTTCTGTCTTTATTTCCAATCAAGACAGCTTGCTTCATCATCATCAACTATCAGAAGTGGCCAACGCGTATGAAAAGAACAACTAAAGCAGTTCCAAGCAGATTGGTAAGGAAAAACCAGTTTTTGTCACACACACACACACACACACACACACACACACACACACACACACACACACACACACACACACACACACACACACAGGCAGACAGACAGACACACAGGCAGGCAGGCAGGTAGGCAGGCAGGCAGTAAAAACACTGAAAATAAAAGGCGTTGCACCCATACAAGGCAGAAAAGCAAATCCTCGCGTGCTGCCGATTGCGTCACGGCTGGTGGAGCCATGGAGACACGATGATTACAGGCTGTGTGACACCAAAGGCGGAGTGACCCCAACATAACGGGGGGTGGTGCCAGTGACTGGGTCACTCACCCCAAGGTCATCCTCGTGCTCTTGGGCTCTGTGACAAGGTCACTGATACTGCTTGTGTTAGGTCGAAGGTCAAGTCCATTTTTTTTTATATTCTCTCTGTCTCTGTCTCTGTCTCTCTCTCTCTCTCTCTCCTCTCCTCTCTCTCTCTCTCCTCTCTCTCTTCTCTCTCTCCTCCTCTCTTCTGTTCTTCTCTTCTCTTCTCTCTTCCTTCTTCTTCTTCCTCTCTCTCTCTTCTCTCTCTCTCTCTCTCTCTTCTCTTCTTCTCTCTCTGTCTGTCTGTCTCTGTCCTCTGTCTGTCTTCTCTCTCTCTCTCTCTCTCTCTCTCTCTCTCTCTCTCTCTTCCTCTCTCTTCTCTCTC
>CM060347.1:32361462-32363962 GCA_030674155.1 Stramonita haemastoma | reverse complement strand
ATATATATTATATATATATATATATATATATATATATATATATATATATATATATAATATATATTATATATATATATATATATATAATATATGTATATATATTACACACATACATACAGATCATATATATATACCACACACATAATACGATCATATATATTAATTATTACATTTTTATATTTACATGTGTGTGTGTGTGTTTTAGTGTTATCATTCACTTTAAAGAACCAGAAATAGAAGTTGTACACTTTATAATAACAGAGAGACCAAAACAACCCCCCCCCCCCCCCCCCCCACCAAAAAAAACAACAAAAAGCCCCAAAATCAAACAGAAATGACAACAGCAATAAACAGCAACAGAAAACAGGTAAAACAAAACCCCAAGATGATTCAACATAAAAAGAGGTAAAACAATAACGACAACGACAACAACAACATTAACAACAAAAAGGTAAAACAACAAGAACAACATGAAGATGACAAACCATAACGCACAAGCAACATCAAAAAGGTAAATCAACAAGATCAAAAAGATGACAAACAATAACACAAACAACAACATCAAAAAGGTAAAACAACAAGAACAAAAAGATGACAAACAATAACATACAACATCAACACCAAAGAGAAAAACAAGAACAACAAGGACGACAAACAATAACATACAACATCAAAGCGGTACAACAACAAAAACAAACTGAAGGTGACAAACAACAACAACAACATCAAAGAGATAAAACAAGTACAACAACAAGATGACAAACAATAACAAACACCAATATCAACATCAAAGCGGTACAAAATAACCAACAAACAAAAGCAACATCAGAGAGGTAAAAACAAACAACGTCTCAAAGGCAGAACAACAACAATAACAACAACATCAAACAACAACAATAAAGTAAACAAGTGTCTCAGACACAGCTGAGCAAAGGTCAATGATGCCATAGGTAAGGGGGGGGGGGAGGGGGAGGAGAGGAGAGAAATAGGAACGGTAAGAGGGAAGGCGAGGGAGGGGGGGAGGGGGAGAGAAGATATTAAAAACAAACAGAAAAAAACCCAAACCAAAACAAAAAGAGATACGAGAATCCCTGTCTAGACAGAAATCGAGGTCAGTTTTTTAAATATCTTATTTCTTCTTCTTTTTTTTTTAACAGAGATCTGTAAATAGATCAGTTGGTGTGTGTGTGTGTGTGTGTGTGTGTGTGTGTGTGTGTGTGTGTGTGTGTGTGTGTGTGTGTGGTGTGTGTGTGTGTGTGTGCGGTGTGTGTGTACGTGTGTGTGTGTGTGGTGTTTGTGTGACAGAGAGAGAGAGAGAGAGAGAGAGAGAGAGAGTGAGAGAGAGAGAGAGAGAGAGAGAGAGAGGAGAGAGAGAGAGACGCGTGCGCACACACACACACAATACACACCACACACACACTCTGTGTGTCTGTCTGCCTGTCTGTCTATCTATCTATCTATCTATCTATCTATCTATCTATCTATCTATCTATCTATCTATCTATCTATCTATCTATCATATCTATCTATCATCTATCTATCACTATGCTCTCCCTATCTATCTATCTATCTATCTTCTATCTGTCTGTCTGTCTGTCTGTCTGTCTGTCTGTCTGTCTGTCGTCCGTCCGTCCGTCCGTCCGTCCGTCCGTCCGTCCGTCGTCCGTCCACCCGCCCGCCCGCCCGCCCGCCGTCCAGTCCATCCATCCATCCATCCATTCTATCTGTCTGTGTGTTTCTGTCTGTCCATCTCCCTTTCTGTATGTCTTTCTGTCTGTCTATCTGTCTGTCTCCCTCCTTTTATCAGTCTTCCTGTCTGTCTGCCTGCCTAAATTTTTGACTGTGTATAATTTGTATGGTTGTAAACACTCACAGGCATGCTTACAAATACATATCTCTCTGTCTATCTGTCTGCGTATGCTTAGATGTGCATGTGTTTGCATTCCTGAAGCGTTTATGTGAACAGGGTGGGGTGTGTGTGTGTGTGTGTGTGTGTGTGTGTGTGTGTGTGTGTGTGTGTGTGTGGTGTGTGTGTTTGTGTGTTGTGTGTGTGTATGTGTATGTGTGTGTTGTGTGTGGTGGTGGTGGTGCGTGGTGGTGTGTGGTGTGTGTGTTGTGGTGTGTATTTAGCAGGAGCAGAGTGTTTGCGGCGGAGTGATTGATGTAACAACTGTGATAATCTAATAACGGCATGGTTATTAGTCTATGTCCCTTAACCCCCCTCCCCTCCCCCCCTCCCCCCCTCCCCTCCCCCACCCCCTCGCCCAGCACACTCATAATGTGTCATCTAATTGTGTTGTTGCAATATGCTGCATCTGTTTGTCTGCAAAGTGTGTGTGCGTGTGTGTGTGTGTGTGTGTGTGTGTGTGGGGTGTGTGTGTGTGTGTGTGTGTGTGTGTTGTGTGTGTGTGTGTGTGTGTGTAGTGTACGGTAGTGTAGGTAGGGTAGGGTAGGGTAGGGTAGGTGGGTAGGGTAGGGTGGTAGGTAGGTAGTGCAGTGC
>CM060347.1:32353962-32356462 GCA_030674155.1 Stramonita haemastoma | reverse complement strand
TGTTTGTGTGTTGTGTGTGGTGTGTGTATGTGTGTGTGTGTGTGTGTGTGTTTGTGTGTGTTGTGTGTGTGTGTGTGTGTGTGTGTGTGTGTGTGTGTGTGTGTGTGTGTGTTTTGTGTGTGTGTGTGTGTGTGTGTGTGTGTGTGGTGTGTGTTGTGTGGTGTGTTTGTGTGTGTGTGTGTGTGTGTGTGTGTGTGTGTGTTGTTGTGTGTGTGTGTGTGTGTGTGGTGTGTTTGGGGTGTGTTGTGTGTGTTATAGTGTGTGTGTGTGTTTGTGTGTGTGTGTGTAGGTTGGGTGTGGGGGTAGCATTTTTCATTGTATTTATCAAGTTAGAAGTAGTTCCTTGCCTTTCATTTCTGTATTCATCAAGTAATCTGTGGTTTATTGTACTTTTCTGTATATGTCATATAATCCATAGTTCCTTTTATTGGTTTTTTTGGCTGTATCAAATAATTCGTTGTTTTTATTTTTGTATTTATGATTTATTCTTGTATTTTTTAGTTTTGTATTTATGAAATAGAATCCGTTGTTCTTTTTATTTTTGCATTTATGAAGTAACCAGTTGTTGTTTTTATTTTTGTATTCATGAATTTATTTTTGTATTTATGAAGTAATTCGTTGTTCTTTTAATTTTTTTAGTAATCCGTTGTTCTTTTTATTTTTGTATTTATGAAGTTATCTGCAGTTTCTTTTATGCTTGTATTTATGAAGTATTCCGTAGTTTACTTTTGTATTTGTCAAATTATCTGTATCTTTTTGTTTTTTACTTGTCACATAATCTGTATATTTTATCATTGTATCTGTATATTTATAAAGTTATCTGTATTTGTCAAGTAATCTGTATCTTTTATTAAATTTTCATGTAACCAGCAGTTTACTTTTTGGGGGGGGGGGGGGGGGGGGGGCGGTTATTTGTCGAATTATCTGTATATCTTTTTTATTTGTCTCGTAATCTGTATATTTTATTATTGTTTTCATCAAGTATCTGTATATTCATAAAGTTATCTTTATTTGTCAAGTAATCTGTATCTTTATTATATTTTCATGTAACCAGTAGTTTACTTTTTTAGGGGGGGGAAGGGGGGGGGGGGGTGTATTTGTCGAATTATCTGTATATCTTTTTTTTATTTGTCTCGTAATCTGTATATTTTATTATTGTATTTATCAAGATATCTGTATTTGTCAAGTAATCTGTATCTTTTGTTTCATTGTCATGTAACCCGTGTTTTAAAAATTTATTTTCGTATTTGTAAAGTTACCTGTATCTTTTTTTTTTTTTTATTTGTCAAGAAGTCTGTATATTTTATTTTTTGTTCACAAGTAATCCGTGTATTTTATCTTTGTGTTGATCATGCACCCTAGTTCCTTTCATTCTATTTTCTTTTCTTTTTTGTACGTATCAGGTCATCCAGATCTGTTCTCCTCTTAAGCCAGAAAATCAGCATAGACACACCAGTATAATATATATATATATATATATATATATATATATATATATTATATATATACATATACATATAATTTATGTATACATAATTATATACATATATACATACATATATACTATACATCAATACATACATACATACTACATACATATTATATACATAATACTACTACTCATAATAATATAATACATACATACACACATCACACATACATATACATATATATTATATATACATACATACATATATAATGTATTATATATATATATATATATAATATATATATATATTATTATTAGACAAAAATTTGGAACAAGAGAGTACATGGACCCCCCCACCCACCCACCACACACACACACACAGCCAACACCCCAAACAACAACACAAAAAAAACCCAAACCCAAACACGCCCACCCCCAGGAAAAAAAACACCCCAAAACAAAACAACAGGAGGAAAAACAAACTAGAATCCTCCCCCCCCCCCCCCCCTCCCGCCTACCCTAAGACAGTCCTGAATATAATTTATGTAGAGTTAACTAACCTTTCCCTCCATTACCTTTGTCTCAGAAGGTCACAGAAGGTCAAGGATGGAGGGGGGGGGGGGGGGGGGGGGGGGGGGGGGGTTGGGAAGCAGGAGGGGGAAGAGGGGAATGGAGGAGGGGGGGGGAGAGAAAAGAAAAGAAAGCAGAGGAGTGGCTGACTGTTAATCGTTGTCGTTTTGTCCTGTGCTGTGCTGACAAGACTGATGGTACGTGAGCCAGACAATGAAAGCTAATCTATTCATCTTACTCTTTTGACAGTCGCGAGAAAAAAAACAACAACAAAAAAAACTTGCTTTGTTTTGTGTGTGTGTGTGTGTGTGTGTGTGTGTGTGTGTGTGTGTGTGTGTGTGTGTGTGTGTTGTGTGTGTGTGTGTGTTAGTTTGCAAGCAAGTTCCCACTTGCGGATGCACGTATGCATGAATGCGTGCACGCACGAATGACGAGAGCGCTTACATGGAACGGGCATGCGCGCGAGTGTGCGCGCACATACACACACATGCCGCGCGCGCA
>CM060347.1:32336462-32346462 GCA_030674155.1 Stramonita haemastoma | reverse complement strand
GGAGTTGCGCTCTAGTCTTTTGAGCGCAAAGCTTGGGCAAGTATGTATGGAGGGCAAGCTGTTACCCATGCAGCAGACCCCCCCTCTCCACGGCACTGGGATGATCCATTGGAAAGGCAATGACCGATACGAATGGTTCCAGTACCGTCGCAGGAGCCACCAGAACGTTGCCATATACCTACAGCCCCGAGCCGCTCTGGGACTCCAACTCCCCGATGTTTCCTCAGGGATGGTGTCTAAACACGACACCTGTGTGCATGCTGGTTTGTTATAATTGTGTCATCCGCTCCTACCGGCACACGATGGCCTACTCTTCCGAAAGGTGGAACGGGGTTTTAACGTGTGCGCAAGATGTTCTGCGTGCATTCGCACACGGGGCCTCGGTTTCGAGTCTCATCCGAATGACTTTGACATTCAGTTCGATTTTTTCGTCAAACTGGGAAGAAAGGGCGAGGCTGGGTACGAACCCAGAAACTCACGGTTTACATATTGGCAGGCGCACCGTCCTTCCTACACCGTGTGTATGCAGTTTTGTAAATATTGTCATCTGTTCCTACCGGCACACGATGGCCTACTCTTACGAAAAGCGGAACAGGATTTAACGTGTGTGCAAGATGTTCTGCTCGCTGACAACTTGAGTGGCCAAGTGACCGTATCTGCACAACTGGGTTGTGTGTAGGAGGTCATTTGCATGTTATGGATTATGTATGCACCAAATCCATAGGGCCTCCTGGGGTTCATTGAAATATTATACTTACAGGGAGGGAAGGAGGGAAGGGAGAGAGAGGAGGGGGGAGGGAGGGAGGGAGAGAGAGAGACAGACAGACAGACAGACCACACACACACACACACACACACACAAAACACACACACACACACACCACACCACACACACACACACACACACACACACACACACACACACACACACCACAGAGAGAGAGAGAGAGAGAGATAGAGAAGAGAGAGAGAGAGAGTGAGAGAAGAGAGAGAGAGAGAGAGAGAGAGAGAGATGACATGAATCGCTTGGTACCAACAGTTGGATCTTCTAGAATAATAATTATTATCATACTGAATCTAGCGCATGCCTTCAGCAGTGGTCTGGGTAGTAGTCTTTCAAAGAAGATAGCAGAATAAGAACTCCCCCCCCCCCGGGCACTCCTCCTCCGTCCCCGAGACCCCTCTCCCCTATTTCAGCGAGCTGCAAAGCATTTATTTGGATGAAAAGCAAACCGCTGGAATGAGAAAGGTGCCCCAGGCTAAAGTTCTGTGGTATAGCACATTTCCTTGAATGAAAAGCTTACACAGAGAGAGAAAAAAAGTTTGTCGTGGTGGTGATGGTGGTGGTGGTTGGGGAGGGGGGGAGGCGAGGGGGGGAGAGAGGGGGATGGCATCGTATGGCACATTCTCATGGCAAACATTCTACACCTGAGCAGAAACCACAACACACACACACACACCACCACACAACACACACACGAAACACACACGCACACACACACAACACACACACTACACTACACACACACAACACACACACACACAATTACACACACACACACACACACACACACACACACATACACACACACACACACACACACCACACACACACACACACACACACACACACAACACACACACACACAACACACACACACACACACACACACACACACACACACCACACATACACACAACACACACACACACACTACACACACACACACACCACACACACACACACACACACAACACACACACACACACACACACACACACACACACACACAACACACACACACACACACACACAACACCATATAAACACCCTATCCTGTAATGATAGACGAACCATGTGACATACGGTCAGTCCTTCGTGATGTAAAAAAAAAAAAATGACAGGTCACACAAAAATATATAGCAAAGGGAGAGTTTCAAGCAATCCCTTGTGACGCAAAAACAAACGTTATGGACACGTTGACAACTTCAAAACATTTGAACGAAAATATACATTACGCTAATGATATTCCAGTCCTTAGAGCAATATACATTACGCTAATGATATTACAGTCCTTAGAGCAATCTATTTCTGACAAATAAGATGAAACTTCAGGACGAAAGGGTGTAAAACATCGCAGAAAAAAACCTACCTGATAAAACCAACAATAAACAAATCAAAAACTCAAGAGTTCATTGAGTCCTTGTAATTCCTCTCCTAAAATCAAAGAAAAAACAGTAGAAAAAGCAAGAAAACAAACAAACAAAACTGTTCAACAACACGTTACTAAATACGATAAGAGTTGACCACAAAAGAGTGTAAAACATCGCGGAAAAACGTACTTGAGAAAAAAACAACTACAATACTAAACACATCAAGAACAGAAGGGTTCATTGAGTCCTTGCAATTCCACCTCTCTCTCTCTCTGTCTCTCTGTCTCTCTGTCTCTCTGTCTCTCTCCTGTCTCTGTCTCTGTCCTCTCTCTCTCTCTCTCCTCTCTCTCTCTCTCTCTCTCTTCTCTCTCCCTCTCTCTCTCTCTCTCTCTTGAACTCAAACAACATTAGTAGAAAAGCGAATAAAAAACCGTCAACAACATCCACCGGAGTAACTGATTTATTTTTCATCTTGTTCTTTTCTTTCGAGGATAATGAAATAAGCACTGTTATGTGTTGAAATATCTTTTTTTTTTTTTTTTTTTAATCCAGTCTTTCCGGATAAAAGGGCAGGAGAATGGAACAAGAAGGCAGAATACAGCAAGAAAGAGGTTAGGTCAGGAGTGAAAAAAAAAAGAACAAAGCAGAAACAAAGAGAGGGATAGAAAAGAGGGAATTCCTAGCAGAGAGTTTCCTGAAGGTGAAGATGCTGTTTATTTATTTATTAAATTATTTATTCCTTTATATCGAAGATGATGGAATAAGCACTCATGTGCTTTTTTACATCCAGTCCCAGTGTGTATGCAGTTTTTGTAAATCTTGTCATCTGTTCCCACCGGCAACAATGGCCTACTCTTAGGAAAAGAGGAACAGGATTTAACGTGTGCGCAAGATGTTCTGCTTGCGTTCGCACACGGGGCCTCGGTTTATATCTCATCCGAAAGACTTGGGGAGAGTGGAGTCAGCACTGATGTTCACACCAGGGGGAAAATCCCCTCGAAGGGGAATCGCACCCGGGTCGTCAAAAATTGCGAGTACAATGTTCTGACCAGTAGGCTATCCCGCCGTATTTATACTGAAAGGCCCCCTCCCCCCCCCCCCCTCCCTCTATTCCCCACAGAAGAGGTGAGGAGGGGGGGGGGAGGTAGAGGGGGAGGGGGATCATGTATCCGATTTTCAACCTTTTGTTTATAAATATAAACCCAGAAGGGAAGAGAGGAGTGGTGGGTGTTATCATTCTTGTTTGGGTGATGCATTCCTCATAGAGGTGTTTTTTTTTGTGGGTTTTTTTTTTTGTATTTTATACCACTTTATGTCACAGCAGATTTCTCTGCTTGAAATTCGGGCTGCTCTCTCTCTCCTCCCCGGGAGAGCGCGTTGCCACATGTGCAGCGCCTACCCATTTTTTATATTTTTTTTTCCTGCGTGCAATGTATTAATTTTTGTTTCCCTATCAGAGTGGTGGGTGTGATGTGAGGGACAGACAAGAGAGAGGAGAGGAGGAGATGTACACAAGGCCACTCTCGCTCTCTCACATCACCTAAGGGCGTTCTTCCTCTCAGCATTCTCCACTTATTAGGATGCAGGCACATACGGATGCACTTGAAAATTGCGTTCCTGTATACTCTTAGTGTGTGTTGTGCTCTGTTGTGTTTGTGTTGTGTTGTGGTGTGTGGTGGTGGTGGTGGGTGGTGGTGGTGGTGGTGGGGTGTGTGTGTGTGTGTGTGTGTGTGTGTGTGTTGGTGTTGTGGTGTGTGTGTGTGTGGTGTGTGTGTGTGTGTGTGTGTGTGTTGTGTGTGTGTTGTGTGTGTGTGTGTGTGTGTGTGTGTGTGTTGTGTTTCTGTCTGTCTAAATGTTGAGTGTGTGTGTGTGTGTTGTGTGTGTGTGTGTGTCTGTTGTCTGTCTTCTGTCTGTCTGTCTGTTTTCTATTTCTCTTCTCTGCTGTCTCTGTCTGTCTGTCTCTGTCTGTTTCTCTCTCTGTCTCTCTCTGTCTTTCTCTGTCTCTGCCCTTCTCTGTCTCTCCGTCTCTCTCTCTCTCATTCTTCGGTTCGTTACCCTGTGAATCAGAAGCAGAAAACTTTAGCCATTAAGTCATAACGAGTGTGTGTGCATGTCTGCTGTTATGTTTGTCTTATCTGTTTGTCTATCTCTGTCTGCCTGTCTGTTTGTCTGTCTGTCTCCTCCCCCCCCCCCCTCTCTCTCCTCTCTCTCTCTCTCTCTCTCTCTCTCTCTCTCTCTCTCTCTCTCTCTCTCTCTTCTCTCTCCCTCTCTCTCTCTCTTTCTCTCTCTCTCTCTTCCCCCCTCTCTCTCTGTCTGTCTCTTTCTCTGTCTCTCACTGTGTTTTGTGTGTGTGTGTGTGTTGTGTTGTGTTGGGGTGGTGTGTGTATGTGTGTGCGTGTGTGCGCGCGCGTGCGTGTTCATTATCATCAACATCATCATCATGGATCGGTGGTCTAGAGATAACGCGCCTGCCTAGAAAGCAAAACATCGGGGTCGGAAGTGTGCGGTGGTTCGAATCCCGTTTGGGCCCCAAACTTTTCCCCCATACATTAGACCATGCGGGGTGGTATGGGTGCATATCTTTCGGATGAGACGATACACTGTGGTCCCGTACGTTACACATCATTATTTAGCGCACGTAAGAATACCCGCGGCAGCAAAAGGGTTGTACCTGGCAAAGTGGTATAAAATGAATAAAATAAAGCAAAAAAGAAATTAAAAATCTGTAGAAAAAAGATACTTTGACAGGGAAACAAATACAGTTGCAGACAGGACAAAATTGGTGGCTCTGCACTTGTGGCGACGTGCTCTCCGCTAGGAGAGCATCCCGAATTTCACGCAGAGAAATCTGCTGTGACATAAAGTGGTATAAAATATATAAAAAATATGATCATCATCATCATCATCATCATCATCATCATCATCATCATCACATCATCATCATCATCGTCGTCGTCGTCGTCGTCGTCAGCATCTTCTTCTTCTTCTTCTTCTTCTTCTTCTTCTTCTTCTTCTTTCTTCTTCTTCTTCTCTTCTTCTTCTTTCTTCTCCTTCGCAATTCTTCTTCTTCGCAATTATTCTTCTTTTTCTTCGCAATTCTTCTTCTTCTTCTTCTTCTTCTTCTTCTTCTTCTTCTTCTTCTTCTTCTTCTTCTTCTTCTTCTAACTCTTCTTCGCAACTCTTCTTCGCGACTCGTCTTCTTTCTTAATTCTTCTTTTTATTATTTTTTTTTTTACATCCTTCTTTCCACCTTGTCCTTCCTTTTCGAGTCAGACATCGCATAAAATAACGTTTCGTGGGTGGATTATGTTTCAGAGATTCCAAACGTTCTACAACAACAAAAAAGAAGTCTGGCACCCACTGCCAAGGAAGATAAATCTGCCCGGAGCATCCCCCCCTTCAGCACACAGGGAAGAGAGAGATAGCTTCACCTGCACCTCATTTTTTAAGCGGTTGCAGAAACGAACAGCAGCAGCAGTATCCCTCCAAAAGCGGTCAGATTCGAGCATCTTTGACAGAAACCAGATTCCAAAGCTTAGACCCTTTACCAACACGTTCCATCTCCTCTGCGAAAAAAGAAAAAAGAAAGAAGATAACTTTAGCCTTGGAAGGAGCATTCTTCTGGCGGAGATAATCACTATCTAGCCGAAAAGTGTCTTTTTTTTTGAGGGGGTGAAGATTGTGTATCTCGCACGTTGTCAAGGATTCTTCTTCTCCGGCCTGTTTTCTTTGTTCTTCAGAGTCTGTGAGGTTTTGGATGATTGTTGAGCTGTTGTGGCAAATCTCTATGTGGATATTTGGTTAGAGTCTGTTTGGCGTTGTTATCAGTGGCGAAAATAGAGCGTGAAATTGAGATAGCAGTGTCAGCTTCTTTTTTTTTCTCTTTTTTGGGGGTCCAGGTTTTTTTGGTGTCATATTTGTTGTTGCTAAAAGTTCCAAGATTTGATATATATATATATTTTTGGATTTGGATTCCGTGTATCTTGAACATTTTTTTAACATTGAAGAGAGAGTGTGTATTACTAGTATATTACAATTCTGTCTCGTGTTTTCATCATAGTATGGGAGTAGAATAAAGCGAAGAAGAAAAAAAAAACATCCGTCCACGATCTTATCTTATGGCGATCGGTTGATCAATTTGTTTTTATTTCTCAAAACCTTCACCGGAAACTGCATCAAGACAAAGTCCCCCTTTCCGCCATATTTCTTTTTAGTTCACATCTACGCAGCCGTCGATTTTGTGGTCTTCTGATTGGTTGCGCGTCTTTCAGAGGTGTGTGTTGTTTTTTTTTGATTGGCTGATCGCTGTGCTGACGTCATCATGGCTGTGGTGAACCCCATCAACCCCATCTTGAACCCCAATGTCAAGGACAGTCGCTGGCTGACCTTGGAGGTGTGTCGCGAGCACCAGAGGAACAAGTGCACGCGCACCGAGAACGAGTGCAAGTTCGCGCACCCCCCGGCCCACGTGGAGGTGCAGAATGGCCGTGTGATCGCCTGCTTTGACTCCATCAAGGTGAGAGGGGATGATGTGGATGGTGTTGGTGGTGGTTGGTGGTGGTGGTGTTGCTGTGGTGTTGTTGTTGTTGTTGGTGGTGGTGGTGGTGGTGTTGTTGTTGCTGTGGTGTGGTTGGTGATGGTGGTGGTGGTGGTGGTGGTGCCTTGACTCTATCAAGGTGAGATTGGATGATGTTGGTGTTGTTGATGATGTTGTTGTTGATGTTGGTGTTGTTGTTGCTGTGGTGGTGGTTGGTGATGGTGGTGGTGGTGATGGTGGTGCTTTGACTCTATCAAGGTGAGAGTGGATGGTGTTTGTTGTTGTTGTTGCTGTGGTGGTTGGAGGTGGTGGGTGGTGTTGGTGATGGTGGTTGGTGGTGGTGGTGATGGTTGTGGTGTGTGGGGGGGAAGGGGGTAAAGGGGTGGTTGTGTGTGTGTGTGTGTGTGTGTGTGTGTGTTGTTTCCGTCTGGCTGGCTGTCTGTCTGCCTCTTTTCTCACTCATTCACTCACTCACTTACTCACTCTCTCTCAATGTCTGTGTGTCTCTGTGTTTTTCTCTCTCTCTTTGTGCCTCTGTATCTTGTCTTTTTCTGTCTCTGTCTCTCTTTCTTCCTCTCTTTCTCCTCTTCCCGTCTTTCTCTTTCACCCACCTCTCTCTCTCCTCGCTCTCTGCCTCTCTCTCTCTGTCTCTCTGCCTCTCTCTGTCTGTCTGTCTCTCTGTCTGTCTTCTCTCCTCTCTCCTCTCTCTCTCTCTCTCCTCTCTCTCTCTCTCTCTCTCTCTCTCTCTCTCTCCTCTCTCTCTCTCTCTCTCTCTCTCTCTCTTTTTGTCTCTCTCTATCTCTCTAGCTCTCCCTCCCCAACCTTCCTACGCTAGCCCTCCCTCTCCCCTCCCCAACCCCCTCCCACCCCCAAGTTAGTAAGTGCGAAAGTCTGTCATAATCTCACAAAGCGCCACTTGCTTTTAAAATTTTGTTGTCTCCGAGTATGATGATACGTTACGGTTAGTTGTGTAGGTGGTGTAAAAGTGGATAATATAGCATACTGTCCTTATTTCTTCTCATGTACATGGTATTTTCGCGTTGCCTTTTGATAGTTTTGTTCTCCTAAACATAAAATCAGAAAAAAAGTTCAAAGTATTTGTTTTAGTTTCACAGCTGTTTGTTGAGAAACAGAAAGGTGGGTGGGAAGTTTTGGTTGTTTAGTTGTTTAGTTTTTTTTTTATAGGTTTTTTTTTTGGACACGTGTGGTCAATAAAATTTGCCTCCTGTAGCGTTTTCTAACACAGAACATTAATGCAGAACAACTGAAAATTACGTAATCTTGCATTAAAATAAATTTTAAAAATATACTTTTAAGATGACGGGAGCTATATTCTTGTGAATGAGTGGTGGGTATTTTAAGAATTAATTTTATTTATCTTTTGAAAAAAATTGTATACCACTTTATGACAGCAGATTCCTCGCGTGGAATTCGGGCTGCTCTCCCCGGGCAGAGCGCGTCGCCACAAATGCAGCGCCTACTCATTATTTTCTTTTTTTCTTTTTCCAGTCTGCAGCTGTATTTGTTTTCCCTGTCAGAGTGGCTTCTTTCTACAGAATTTTGCCAGGGACGACCCTTGTTGCCGTGGGTTCTTTTACGTGCGCTAAATAATGATGTGTAACACACGGGACCTTGGTTTATCGTCTCATCCGAAAGACCTGTTCTTTTTAGCCAATCTTCTCGAACAACTTCAAGTGCAGACCTGCCAGTGCCTTCATTCCCTTCGTGATGTTGTGGTTGTTATTGTCTTCAATTTTACGTCACTCTGTTCATTTCTAGTGATATTAGATGAATTCCCTTTGTGTATAATTATACACATGCAGAATAACAATGCACGTCAAAGATCCCCCTCGGTCATGTCAGCGTTATATTTCAGTGGGTCACGGAAACACGAGCATATTATCCAGCATACATCCCCGAAAGTGGAAAGTGGCTACCTTCATAACGGGCAAAATCAGTCGCATACAAGAAACAAACCAAAAAAAATAATAACAACAACCAACAAACAAACCTCAAAGGAAAGGGAGAAGGACAGGTCAAGACGGTCACCTGCCTAACAAGTAAACTGTGAGGTTCTGGGTTCGATTCCACCCAGCCTTGCGGGTTTTTTGCCCCCTAGTTTGAAGACGGGGGAAAATCGAAAGATTTGAGTGTCAGTCTTTCGGGGTAGACTGAAAACCTGTCAGACCCGTGTGGTTAGGGACTTGCTGACGTCAAAAGAACTCAGAACAGTATCTATCTATCTATCTATCTATCTATCTATCTATCTATCTATCTATCTATCTATCTATCTATCTATCTATCTATCTATCTATCTATCTATCTATTTCTGTCTATCTATCTATCTATCTATCTATCTATCTATCTATCTATCTATCTATCTATCTATCTATCTATCTGTCTATCTATCTGTCTATCTATCTGTCTATCTATCTGTCTATCTATCTATCTATTTCTGTCTATCTATCTATCTATCTATCTATCTATCTATCTATCTATCTATCTATCTATCTATCTATCTATCTGTCTATCTGTCTGTCTATCTAACTATCTATCTATCTATCTATCTGTCTATCTATCTATCTATATATCTATCTATCTATCTGTCTGTCTGTCTATCTATCTGTCTATCTATCTATCTATCTATCTATCTATCTGTCTATCTATCTATCTATCTATCTATCTGTCTGTCTATCTATCTATCTACTATCTATCTATCTATCTATCTATCTATCTGTCTATCTATACTATCTATCTATCTATCTACTATCTATCTATCTATCTATCTATCTGTCTATCTATCTATCTATCTATCTGTCTGTCTATCTATCTATCTATCTATCTATCTATCTATCTATCTATCTATCTGTCTATCTGTCTGTCTGTCTATCTATCTATCTATCTATCTATCTATCTATCTGTCTGTCTGTCTATCTATCTATCTATCTATCTATCTATCTATCTATCTATCTATCTATCTATCTATCCCTTAGTCTGGCGACCGTTGGGGGCACCCCTGAATATCTGACAACCAGTTCCCTCCATTCCTCTCTCTGTTCTGCCTTTGTCAGGGTTTTGTTTGAGTTCAAGGCCTGTCCATTTCGCTGATGTTGTCCTCCCATCTCTTCTTGGTCTGCCTCTCTTTTCCATCCTGGACATGCCTCGCAGTATTGTTTTTTTGCAAGTCCTTTTGATCTTGTGACATGCCCGTACCATTTAAGTTTATGCTTCTTTACAATTGATGAAAAGGTTTTCGTAGGGACCAATGCTTTGCTGGATTCTGTTGTGCACTTCGTTGCTTATGGTTTT
>CM060347.1:32322841-32332841 GCA_030674155.1 Stramonita haemastoma | reverse complement strand
TTACGCCTTTCTTTTTCTTTTCTATTTTTTTATTTTTTTTAGCGTCTTTAACTCATCTTCTCTGTGTTTTTGTTTCGTTCCACAGGGAAAGTGTCAACGGAAGGACCCTCCCTGCAAATATCTGCATCCCCCACAGCACCTCAGAGAGCAGCTGCTGCAGAACGGCCGCAACAACCTGATCCTGCGTTCACTGCAGATGCAGGCCTACCACCCACAGATGATTGGTCCTAGCATCATACCTGTGGTGAGTTCACAGCTACCTACCTGTCTGTCTACCTGCCTGCTACCTGTCGCCTGCCTAACCGTTTCTATGAGAGTGATGTGTGTGTGTGTGTTGTGTGTGTGTGTGTGAGTGTATCTATGTTGTTGTGTGTACTGTGTGTGTTGTGTGTGTATGTGTGTGTTGTGTGTGTGCGGGGTCTTGTGTGTCAAGTTAGTCAAACTTTTATTTCCAGATGGTACATTGAATAAGCAGTGCAGTTGCTTTGTGTGTGTGTGTGTGTGTGTGTGTGTGTGTGTGTGTGTGTGTGTGTGTGTGTGTGTGTGTGTGTGTGTGTGTTGGAAAAGTATGTCGGTTTTGGAGTGAGGGTGTACATTTGTAGGTTTCCCCCCCCCCCCCCTTCTTCTAGATTTATAAAAGATGTGCGTGTGTGTGTGTGTGTGCGTGTTGCGTGGTGTGTGTGTGTGTGTGTGGTGCGTGTGCGTGTGTGTGTTGTGTGTGTTGTGTGTGTGCGCGTGCGTGCGTGCGTGCGTAAGCGGCGGATTTGTATGGTTTTGGTGAGGGCGTAAAATTGTAGGCTTTTGTGTTTGATAGATTTGCAAAGATAGTCTTCTGCCCTCCCTTGTCGTATGCTGTCTTTTTTTTTTCCTCCCAAAGTTTGGGGTGACGGATAGGGGGATTTAGCGGCCGTTATTTGATTTGAGTTGATTGGACAGGACTGTTATAATCAAGTCAAAAGCACTTTAATCATCCCATGAAGGGCAAGTGCTTGTGGTAATGGCAAGGCCGTGCTTGTGTTTTTGTCGACACATTTCTCGAACTACATTTTGTTGAAACCCTTTTGAGTTGACTAGGTTTTGATTTATTTTATTTGGGATTTTTTTGTTGTAGTTGATGTTCTTTTATTTTATTTCGTTTTTTTTTTATAAGCTGTAAAATGTTTTAAGTTCTTGCATTGCATGGATGTCTCTATCCAAACTCGAAACCGGCATTGTTTATATAAAACTTAGACTTGTATAAAATTAATAAAGCGAAACAAAAGAGGCACTTTCCTACAAGCACTTTCCCTTCCCCTAAAATAAAATGGAACAGACACACAAAAAAAAACAATAATCAACGCACCCCCCTCCCCTCCCGAAAAAACCCCAAACAAACCAAAACAACCACAAAACTTCAAAATCAGACCAAAAAAAAAAAACCCCCAAAAATATATAACAACTGTATCGTTCTAATCTTTAATATGATAATAATAATAATATAATAATAATAATAATAATAATAATATAATAATAATAATAATAAAAAAACCCAGCTCTAACCCAGAAGTACTCTTTCATCATACTCAGCTAACTTTTTTCTCCAAGATCAAGAACCAATTAATTATTTTTTTCCCGCCTGTGTCTCGAATTCTGCTGTTCGTCTAATGTCAGTATGTTGTAGATTCTATTTGCATAACAAGAAGCTTGGTGTGACACGATGCATGTTTGATCGTTCGTGTCTCTTTTAGTTATGTTATTCTTTATCATCATTTGCGTTCATTGTATTCATGTGTTGATTTAATGAATTTGATTTACATTAATTTTTTTTTTTTCTGTGTCGAATGTAATCATTCAATTATGATAGTAATCATTTTGGTTGTTTTTGGGGTGGATGTGTGCGTTTGTAGTTGTTTCTTGTTTGTTTGTTTGTTTTTGTGTGTGTGTGTGTGTGTGTGTGTGTGTGTGTGTGTGTGTGCGTGCGTGCGTGCGTGCGTGTTGCGATGTTGTTGTTGTTGTTGCTTTGTAGATACATAAATTGTGTAGTTTTGTTTGAGGGGTTTTGTGTTTGTTTCTTTGTTTTTTATTTGCTATTTCCATTTATGTATCTACATATTAACACCCAAATCTCTTTCTCTGTCTCTGTCTCTTCTGTCTCTCTCTGTCTCTGACTCTCTGTCTCGTCTGTCTGTCTGTCTGTCTGTCTGTCTGTCTGTCTGTCTGTCTCTCTCTCTCTCTCTCTCCTCTTCCTCTGTCTTTCCTCTCTCTCTCTCTCTCTCCTCATTCTTAGACTTGTGTGCATCATTCATCGATCAAATTCATGCATTCAGCACGCATCACGGCTGCACTGCCAATGCTGTAAACTGCGTAGTTCATTCGTCATTCATTCATTCATTCTCTCTCTCTCTCTCTCTCTCTCTCTCTCTCTCTCTCTCTCTCTCTCTCTCTCTCTCTCTCTCTCTCTCTCTCTCTCTCTCTCTCTCTCTCTCATCTTACGAACTCGGTTTAGCTGCTGGGGAACATAATTATCCGGTTGAGAATGGAATTACAATTTGTCCTTGAAGATGCTGAAATTCCACGTTGTCTTCTGTGTGTGGTGTGTGTGTGTGTGTGTTTGTTGTGTGGTGTGTGTGTTGTGTGTGTGCGCGTGCGTGGCGTGCGTGTGTGTGTTGGTGCGTGCGCATGCGGCGTGGGTGTGTCGCGCCCGCGTGCGTGTGTACGTGCGTGTGTCTGTCTGTCTGTCTAAGAGAGAGAGAGAGAGAGAGAGAGAGAGAGAGAGAGAGGAGAGAGAGAGAGAGAGAGAGAAATGTTGCATGCTTAGTTTTTGCCAAGAGCATATGTCTAACATTGTGCCACATGCATAGCATATTATTCTGAAAAAATAAAAAAAAAAACACAAAAAACCCAACCTTGCTTGGCTGTGTGTGTGGTGATATATCAGGCTGCGCCCCTCAAGGCAACAGTGCCCCGGTAAGAATTGATGTCATATGTCCTTTGTTTTGCTCCTGTTGTTATTGTTGTTATTTGTTCTTGGGTTCGGTTTTGTTTGTTTTGTTGTTGTTGTTTTTTTCTTTACTTGCAAAAAAATATCAAGCCGTAGTGTATACTGCCCTTGGTAGATAAACTCTCAAAAAGAGGTGAGATTTCTGTTGGTTTTTTGTTGTTTTATTTGCTGGTGTGTGCGTTAGATATCCTAGATGTATATTTTACGTGTTTTTTATGTGATTTCTTTGGATTTTTTTTAATGGAGAGGGGTGTATGTGTGTGACTTGTTTGTGTGTGTGTGTGTGTGTGGGGGGGGGGGGGGGGGTGCTTGGTTGGTTGATTTTTTTCTTTATTATGCGTGTTTTTTTGTGGGTACACATTTTTTCCGGCGTCAGTGTACGCGTAGGCAAGCCTGCAGGCATAAGTACTTATTACATATATTTTGCTATGCACTTAATAAAAAAAGATATATTACACAGAATAGACATATGCGTACAAGCTTTTTGTTGTTTGTTGTCACAATTGTAATTATGCCAAAAGAGAGTGCTTATGCAGGCACACACGCTTACGCACTGGCATGTATGCAAGCATACACTGTGTATCTAGTGCTTGAAGGATTTAGTAACTGATCATTCACCAATTCTCTGTCTGTCTGTCTGAATGTCTGTCTGTCTGTCTGTCTGTCTGTCTGCTTCTCTTCTCTCTCTCTCTCTCTCTCTCTCTCGCTCTCTCGCTCTCTCGCTCTCTCTCTCTCTCTCTCTCTCTCTCTCTCTCTCTCTCTCTCTCTCTCTCTCTGTGCGCAGAATGTGAAGTTTTAGAGCATTCTCTACTTAAGGTTCTTTGTTTTGGGCTAGTGTCTTTTTTTTGTTTGTTTTTCGCCAATATGAACTGTTGTAGATAAATTCTAAGAATCTGGGCTAAATATAGACAGGGAAGGGCAAGTTTTACGGGCATCACGTTCACAGAATGTAGAATGGGTTTGCAGTTTCTTTTTATCTAATTTTTTTAAAACTTGATTTTTACCACCCACCAAGGTGACGACAAAATAACGACGCACTTAGCATTTGATAAAGCTTGGACTTCACTGACAGAACGGTGAAAAGGTGCCTCCAACATTCATTTTTGCAATCCCACTAAGGTGGTAATGACATCCAGTCATAATCAACAAACCTCTAACGCCCCACTTATATCATCATCATCATCATCATCATCATCATCATCATCAATCATCTCATCAGGAGCAGCTGATGCCTCGCTCCCCTACGACCGCCTGGGTTATGGGACACCTTTACATTTTTTTTTTTGATAGGGTATTTCAGTTTCTGTAAACTTTCTCTTTCACTTTCTTTTCTTTTGCTGTTTCTTGTTGGTCTTTTTTTATTTTTATTGTTGTTGCTTCGGCACTAGGATTGGAGGCCTTTTCATATTCACAAAAGGTTATCTCATTTCCTTAAACATTGTTGTCCTTTTTTTTCTTTTTGTCTTGTTGTTGTTGTTGTTATTGTTGCTTTTGTGATAAGTTTAGGTGCTTTTATCACATTCACAATAAACTATATTGGTTCTGTAAACATTGTTGTTGTTTTTTCGTCTGTCTGTTTGTTGCTGTTTTTCTTGTTGTTTTTGGTACGTGATTTATATGGCTTTTCACATTCACAATAGACTATATCGTTCTGTTTAGTTTTTTTTTCTTTTCTCTATTGGTTTGTTGTTTGTTTGTATTATTTTTGTTGTTGCTGCTTCGGTACTGGGTTTGGGTGTTTTGTCACATTCACAATAGACGATTTCGGTTCTGTAAACATTATTTTTTACAATTTATTTTGCTGTGTTGTTGTTTTTTGGTTTTTCTTGTTGCTTGTAGGTTTGGATATTGTTTAAATTCAAAGTATACTATATCATGAGTTTTTGTAAACAGTCTTATCTGGGTTTTGTTGTTGTTGTTATTGTTGTTACTGTTTCTGTTAGTTTTATTGTTTTTTGTTTGTTTTTGATGCTTTTTTTTTTTTTTTTGGGGGGGGGGATGTTTTACGACATATGGGAAACATAACTCTGATATTTTTTCTTTTACAATGTTTCGTGTGTGTGTGTGTGTGTGTGTGTGTGTGTGTGTGTGTGTGTGTGTGTGTGTGTGTGTGTGTGTGTGTGTGTGGTTTTTACTAACTGGTTTTAAGGTGGGTGGGTTGACTGCTTTTAAACAGGTGTTTATGACGGTACAATCACCTTCAATCTGTTTCATTCAGTGTTGTGGTGTGGATTTTCTTCCAGCTTAAGATGCCACTTTTTTGTAGAGGCTGGAAGATAAATGTTGTCACACACAGCACACACACCACAAACACACACAGAGGCAGACACAGTGACAGTCACACGCACACACACACACACACACACACACACACAACACACACACAACAACACACACACACACACACACACACACACACACACACACACACACACACACCACACACACACACACACACACACAACAGAGAGAGAGAGAGAGGAGAGGAGGAGAGAGAGAGAGAGAGAGAGAGAGAGAGAGAGAGAGAGAGAGAACTCGAACTCGAACTCGAAAGGTTTATTCATGAAAAAAGGCCATTGGCCCATACATGAAGGGGGTTGCCGATTAACGATAACGAGCTGACACACGACGCTACTCCAAGCCATGGAAACCACAGCATTGATTAGTAATGTACATCGAGACACGAAACTCTTTACTGTCCGGATATGTTACCGATTCCGAGCCTTTCTTTCGTCCAGTCTTTGTCACACACCCTTAGGTCTAGGCTAGCCAAGAAACCATTGTAGTAGTTCTCTAAGTGTCGCTAAGTCCCTTGAAGCACGCGATAGGGTCTCCGTGTGTAGTGTGTTCTGGATTCGCTTCCCATTCCGCAAACTGGCGAGTTTGACACGTTCCTCTTTTAACATGTTTTTCTCTTGCTGTTTGACAAACCAGTACAACATACTGGCTCAGTGTCTGGTTGGCATGCATACTGGATCACAATGTCGTCTGACTCAACGTCACAATATCTTCACCATCTGAATGATGTAGCACAGATTTTTCTAAAGTGTGTATTTCTTTGTCTGTCTCTTAGCCTTTTCTGAACGGATCTATCAGTTAGAGCAGCCACGTACTGCTTGACATTTCCTGTGTCGAATGCACCAACAATATTATCATTGTTCACCTCAGGCTGCAAAACACACATATCAGCACACATATCAACACAGTCACTACAATCAGACATACAGGGAGGTTCTAAATCAACTCGATGATGGCAACTTAACTGATGTTTTTGTGTTGATGTCCTGTGTGTGTGTTGTTGGTAGGTCTATTCCATGTGTATCTACACATGCTGTATTCCCCTGATCTACTCCACTGTCAGGCAGACTCGAGGCACTGAGGACACAGTCTCTTTCACACACAACACTTGCCTGCTTCTGTTTATGCTTTCGAGAACGCTGCACGTCTCGTCTACGTTCAGATAGCGATTTCTTCCTGTAGTACTGTGCTTGTGTGCTGCGATTCACAGTTGGATCCGCCATGTTGGTTGACACTGTAGTGTCCACTGGTTTCAGTCGCAAGACAAAAACCACGCTGTCCCCTTCTCCTGCCACTTTCCAGCTGGAAACTGCATTGTCAGTCAGCAGGGCGTCTAAGGTCCTCTCCACAGCCGCTGGAAGTTCAGTAACTGGCATTTTTGAATGAATTTCTAGTTTTACTGCTGCTCACAGAAAATGTACGCCCTGTCCGCTTCACTTCTCGTGACCCGAGCGAGAGAGAGAGAGAGAGACAGAGCGAGAGAAAGACAGAGACAGAGAAGAGAGAGGTGCCATCAGGAATGACGATAGAAAAACGAAAATAAAAAATGAAATTGGCCTGTATAAGAAAGATTTTGTATATCTGTTTATTGTTGATGCATTGAATTGTTGAAAAAGTTGAAATTGTGAACACGTGTGGAACATTAGTATTGAAGGTTTGTTGTTGTTCTTGTTGTCATAATCACGATTATTCTTTTCAGGAATGTTACCATTGTCATCTGTAATATTATGATGATTATTACTAGTATCATTATCATCATCGTTGTTGTTGCAATAACTGGGTTACCTTTACCATTACTGATTTAATGTACATCGATATCTTCTTTTGGATAGTACATATTATTCTAGATAACAAAAAAACACCCCAAAATTTGAGAGTTTTATTCATAACGTGGTTGCATTGGAAAGGCAAAATATGTATAGCAGCGCTTTTGGTTTGATACCAGAGGGAGAGAGAGAACAGTTTTGACGAACGAGTATTTATTCCCTCAGTTTTGGTGCAAGATATAAGGGATTACACACACACACACACACACACACACACACACACACACACACACACACACACAACACACACACACCACACACCACCACGCACACCACACTCACACACACACACACACACACTACACACACACACGTACACACACACACACACACACACACACACACACCACACACACACACACACAACACACCACACACACACACACACACACACACACACACACCACACACACACCACACCACCACCACCACCACCACCACCACCACCACTACCACCACCACCACCACCACCACCACCCACCACCACACACTTTCTATTCAGATCTTGAGGATGTTGGGGGAGGGGGGGGATCAGAAAAAAAAGTTCCTTTAAGTCTTTCATACGCCCACATCTGCACGCCTTGGTTTTGTTAAAATTAATTTCATGTACCCCTGGGAGGGACGGAGACGGGGTTGGGGGGTGGGGGTGGGGGTCTTGAAATAAAATCAAGAATCTTCAGTAAGCATAATGACGTATGCACGGTTCAAAACTGTTCTCTCTCAGTCTGTGTCAGCAATGCAGTATTAATTATTGAATTGGTTGGCTATGTTTTTTGTTTTTTTTTGCATGGTGATTATTTCTGTTTATTATTATCGTTCACGTCACCTCACCACCACAGTAATAATTCTATTATGATGTTATGTTGGCAAAATCCTAGCATGCGGTCATTCATTCATTATTGAAGTGGTTTATTGTTGGCTTTAGCATGTATTATTTATTACATGTGCTGTACTACTGCTGCTGCTGCTGCTGGGGTGCCAGAAATCTTTTAGTATTCATAAAGTCCTCATCTTCTTTGCAAAAGAGATCTGCTAGGGTCGTTTAGAGTAGCATTTGGTTTTGATGAATAATGTGGGATTTTTTTTTCAGAAAGAAAGAAACATACAGTGACATACAAATTGATTTTTATAGCTACAACAGGCAAATAGCTTCTAATTTAAAGCTTTCATATGAAAAAAAAAATCTTCTCTGTGATTTAATCGATTAGAGTAAAACGTTTCGGACTAAAATAAAAGCAAAAAAACCCCAACAATTGGTATTATACAAAATGCTGCCTATGTTCTTTTTTTCTGAACAAATATTTTTGCAACATTCCTGTTTGAAGATCGTAATGTTATGTATTTTGGCCCATTTATTATTATAATACCTCGACACTGTATTGCTGAACACACACACACACACACACACACACACACACACACACACACACACACACACACACACACACACACACACACACACACAATCAACCAACCAACCAACCAACCAAACATACATACATACATACATTGTTTGATATCACTTTTTAGTGAATAGACGTTAAAACACAGACACAGACACAGACAGACAGACAGACAGACACACACACACACCACACACACACACACACACACACACACACACACAACACACACACACACACCAGCACGCAACGCACGCACGCACGCACGCACGCACGCACGCACGCACGCACGCACGCGCGCGCCGCATACACACACACAGAGTACTTCTACATTATTATTCGGCACCCAAAACAGCCACCTACCAGCCAGCTAGCCAACCAGCCAGCCAGACAGGCAGGCAGGCAGGCAGGCAGGCAGTGGTCCATTATACTAATTGGTTTGTGCATGTCTTTTCTTTTTTCTCTGTTGCCTTGTGTTGAGGCCGGTGCCAAGACTGTAGCCTACCCCTCCGCAATGGTCCCCGGGCACATTCCTTATGTGGTCAGTGTTTCCGTAGTGGTCCTGCTGGCTTTTTCCTGCCTTCTTTCCTTCCTTTTTTCTTTCTTTTTGTCCTTCCTTCCTTTTTTCTTTCTTCCTTCCTTCCTTCCATCCTTTTTTCTTTCTTTTCTTCCTTCCTTCCTTACTTTCTCTCCTTCATCCTTCTTTTTTTCCTTTCCTCGTTCCTTCTTTCCTTTCTTTTGTTTTCCTCCTTTCTTCTTTCCTTCCTTTCTTTTGTTTTCTCCTTCCTTCATTCCTTCCTTCTTTCCTTCCTTTCCTCCTTCCTTCCCTTTTCTTCCTTTCTGACTTCCCTTGCTTTTGTTTGCTACCGCTTTTGTAGTTGGTTTGTTTCGGTTGTTGTTGTTTTTTTTGGCTGGTGTTTTTGTTCTTATGTTTGGGTTATTTGGTGTGTTTATGACTTGAAAAAAGAATTGGGGGTACGTTTTTTGGGGGTGGAGGGTAGAGGGTTCGTTTTGTATGTGTGTGTGTGTGTGTGTGTGTGTGTGTGTGTGTGTGTGTGTGTGTGTGTGTGTGTGTGTGTGTGCATTTAGTGATATTAGTAGTAGTACTAGTAGTAGTTCATTATTATTGCTGTTGTTATTATTATCATCATTATGCATTATTATTGCTGTTGTTATCATTATTATTGCCGTCATAACTATTAACATCATTATTACCACCACCATCATTATCATCATCATAATCACCATTGTCATCATCTTCATTAACATTACTATTATCACTAGTGCTATCACTCCTATTACTGCCACTAATACTGTGAGCACTTCTACTACTGCTACTTCTACTACTGTCTTCTTTCTTCTTCTTCTTCTTCTTCTTCTTCTTCTCTTCTTCTTCTTCTTCTTCTTCTTCTTCTTCTCGCTATCAACGTCATCACGAGCATTATCATCATCGTTATTATTATTATTATTATTATTATTATTATCATCATCAT
>CM060347.1:32292841-32315341 GCA_030674155.1 Stramonita haemastoma | reverse complement strand
CCCGCACCCTACCAAAAATCAAACCAACCAACCAACAAACAAAACCCCAATCCAAACAAACAAACCAAGCAAAAACATCAAAAGCAAAGCCAAACAAAGACAAAACACTCATACAACAACGTGAATAACAACAACGACAACAACAGCAAAAAAGAAGCATTGATACCGGATTTTCTCTTTCTAAGATAATAAATATCAGAATTTAATGATTGACTTCGTAAAAAATATTTTTTTTAAAAAGCCCCCCAAACAAAGGTCCATAATCTATGGCAAATTTGGCTTCAAGGATAAAAGAAGGTGATAAAGGTGGACATTTTCCCATAACCTAGGCGGTTATAGGGGAGCTAGGCGTCAGAGACCTCAACTTCTCCAGGGGCCAGCATGTTGAGGGCGGCGCCCATCTCCTCTCTTTTGCTGCTTTACCTAAAAAGGGCAGGTACCCATTTACAGCTGGGTGGACTGGGGGACTGTACTGAAGCCAAGGCACGCAGACGGTCACCCATCCACTTGGTAACCACGTTCGATGCTGCTTAACCTTAATCTTGGGGAAAGCGAGTGCTGTGACCACTGAGCTATCCCGTCCCCGATGAAACAAAGGGGAACAATGCAAATATATCAGCAAAGCTACACACTTTTTTTTTTTCAGAAGAAAGTTGTGGGAGTGTGGAGCAGAAGTTCTAAGGATAAGCTCACTGTTTTACGTATTTCCGTCTTCAGCATGTCATGATGTAAATACAAATGGCTACCAAAAACACCCCAAACAAGCAAGAAAAGAAAACGATCAGGTTTTGGCTTCTTGTTGCTTTCTTGTGAGTCTCTCTGTCTCTGTCTGTCTGTCTGTCTGTCTTCTCTCTGTCTTCTGTCTTCTCTTCTCTCTCTCTCTCTGTATACACCACACCACACACACACACACACACACACACACACACACACACACACACACACACACACACACACACTACCCTCCCCCCCACCCTCACCCTCCCACCCCCCACCCCACTACCACCACACACACCACCAAACCACACAAACACAACAACTTTAAAACTCTTTCAGTACACCTTTCATCCCTTAACCCTTTACCTTCCAGACCCCGCAGTACCTGACAACAGTGCCTACAACACACACACACACACCACCCTCCTCCACCACCCACCACACACACCCCCCACACACCAAACCACACACAACACAACAACTTTAAAACTCCTTCAGTGCGCATTAAAATTTTCATCCCCTTTAACCCTTTCCCTTCCAGACCCCGCAGTACCTGACAACAGTGCCTACAACACACACACTCCGCTCTCCCCCCCCCCCCCCACCACACACCCACCACACACACACACACAAACACAACAACTTTTAAAACTCTTTCAGAGCGCATTAAAATTTTCATCCCGTTTAACCCTTTCCTTTCCAGACCCCGCAGTACCTGACAACAGTGCCTACCACAGCCGTGGCGCAGTTTAACCCCTATGGGCTGCCCGCCATGGCGGCCATGCAGAGTGCCGGGGCTGCTGACGGAACCATCGTGACGTCACAGTTCCCAGGGGTCATCTCCACGCCGGTACCCACGAAAGCTCCGTCAAGACCTGACCGTTTGGAGGTAGGTAGTAGTAGTGGTGTGGCTGGTGGGTATAGTATAGGGTGTGTTGGTATTGTGTGAGTGAGGAAGATGGATGGGGGAGAGAGAGAGAGTGGATGGGAGAGAGAGGGGGGGAGGAGAGGGGGAGGAAGGAAGAGGGGGAGGGAGGGAGGGAGAGAGGTAGGGAGAGAGGGAGAGGGAGGGAGAGAGATGGGGGAGGGAGAGAGGGGGGGGAGAGAGAGAGAGAGTTGTGTGCATCTGTGTGTGTGTGTGCATAAGAGAGAGGGGGGGGGGGGAATAGGGAGGGGATGGGAAAGAGGAAGAGAGGGGGAGAATGTGTGTGTGTGTGAGAGGGAGAGAGAGAGAGGTGAGGTGGAGAGAGAAGGAGAAAGAGAGAGAGGTGTGTGTGTACGTGTGTGTGTGGTGTGTGTGTGTGCGTGCGTGCGTGAGCATAAGAGAGAGAGAGAGAGAGAGAGAGAGAGAGAGAGAGAGAGAGAGAGAGAGAGAGAGAGAGAGAAGAGCGGGGGCAGGGGGGATATGGAGGGGATGGGGGAGAGGAAGAAAGAGAGAATGTGTGTGAGAGAGAGAGAGAAAGAAGAGAGAGAGAGAGTGCGTGTGTGTGTGTCTTGCTAAAAGATGTTTTGATGTCATGATTATAGTTACAATGTGTCCGAATTTTCAATGTTACTCTTAACTTGAGCTAGGCTTTTAGGTTGGTTTTTTTTTTTTATCAGAATATAAAACATTTCTTACTGTGATTTAGAAAGAATTTCTTTTAACCAGCAAGAAAAGGCAAGAATCAATAGATTAAAAAGAAAGCAAAAATACATTACACAAAAAAACTTGCAAAAGTTAGAGTCGCACACTACCAGCATTTTACTACTTTCCGAATACATGGAAGTGAAATCTTGTATCTGAGGTATCTTTTGTTCAGTTTGTGAACATCTCTCAGAGTTCTTTTGAGTCCGGAAGAAAGAATACAAGAAATTTGAGTCTCAGTGTGAAATCAAAGCTGTGCTCCTCTTCTTGTTTTTGTATCTCCATCTATCTTTTGTTTTTGAAAATTGAAAATGTGAGGAAAAAATATTCGGCTACTATGAAAAAAAGGCTTGAAGAAACAAGTGAGTATTTCTTTCTTTTTTATTTTATTCTTTTTTTTTTTTTTTTACATACTGCAGGTCCGACATTGTCATGTTGAATTTAAGTCATGTTGCATTTATAGTAGGAGGAGAAACTTACCCAAGGGTAACACTTTTTACAGTATTAATCTTTGTGTCAAGATGGACGACCAGATTTCGATTTGTTTGTATGACAATTTGATTTTGAATGAATATGAAAACACCGCGTTTACGTGCTCATATAGCGTCACCCAAAATTGAGAAGTGTAATCATGTTATCTCTATTAGGGTACAGAGGATATAGAATAGCAATGCAAGAAAGTGTCGCTACATTAAAATTTTGCTTGAATGATCATTGATGAACACGAAACCAAAGATAAGTGACTGCTATCATACATTATTTCGCAACCTTTCCAAGCTTGATAAATGTCCCCATCTTTCAGCAGAGGATGGAGTTTAAAAACAAGTTTCAGAAAGGAAAAACTGAACTTCCTCTCAGGCATTTTCAGCACAAATCGATTCAGATATTTTTTAATAATGTGATTTCCCATTATGAAACACACACACGCTCGCATGCGCGCGCGCGCACGCACATACCACAGACACCTGCATTTCTTAATAATGAAAAGGTGGCATTTTTGAATCAGTTTTTTTTCTCTGAAAGTACAAGTGATTATATGTTAAAATCATTAACATCATTTTCTGTTTATTGAATCAAGTTAATGCTAGATGCTAGAAAAAATTTAGATGTAATCAATTTTTTTTAAAAATATGGACGCTCTATATACAGTTATTGTTATCACATTGATTTTGATTTGTAAATTTGATTATACTGTTTCCAGAAATTCAGTTACTGTCAAATCCACAAACACATTCATTCTCTCTCTCTCTCTCTCTCTCTCTCTCTCTCTCTCTCTCTCTCTCTCTCTCTCTCTCTCTCTCTCTCTCTCTCTCTCTCTCTCTCTCTCTCTCTCCTCACACACACACACACACACACACACACACACACACACCACACACACAAGCTAAAAAAAAAATTTAAACGAAGAATCATAAAAAACCTCCCATTGTTAAATGATCATCATTCAAAACAATCAAATAACGGGCATGAAAAATTGGTCGGGTGTTCTCTCCATATTACACGTCATTTTCATCCTGTGTATATTGGTGGTTTTTTCTTGTATGTGCATTTCTCTTTTTTTGTGTGTGTTTTGCTTTTATGTCTGTGAAAACATGTCATCATTTTGCTGAAGGGATTTCCTCTCTGTTGGTTGATTTTGTCAGAATGATATCTGAATGTCAATTTGTATCATTATTTTATGCATCATCTGCAGTTTATTTCTTCACTAAATATTCTTTCATATTCATCAGCAGAGGTTAGTGTTAACTTGTGTTTGTTTGTGTGTGTGTGCGTGCGCGTGCGTGCGTGGGTACGTGCGTGCGTGATTCTTTTCAAAACACACAACCACACAAACAAAAATAAAGTCGCAAATAAACTTTAGAAGGATGTCTGCATTTCAACGCTTTTAAAACACAAACAGCGTATTCCATTAGGAACACAGTAAAACTATATATATTCAAACAATAATAAACAAAACAGAAAGAAGCAAACTTCAGCAAAATGCCAGTCTGCATTACGATCCTTTCTGTATAGAATGAAAAACAACAACAAAAACAACAACAAAAACAACAGCAAAAACCAAACACGATTTTCCTCAAGCAGTGAACTTATATCGTATTTCACTCCAAAAAAACCTTAGAAAACCCACCGTCTTCTACAAGAAGTTCTGTATTGTATTCCCTAAAAGAACCCAACACAAACAAACAGATAAAACCAAGTTGCACCAAAAAAAAAAAGAGATAAACAAACAAATACAGCCAAGTTTTTCTTTGCCTTGCTTTGTGCAAAGCTGACATGATAACATTACACTTGTTTGTGATGCTTCTATCGAGTATGTCATGTGAACTTTGTGATGTAGATGTAAACATTATCATCATGCATAATTACACTGTAAAGGCTTTCAACCACCCTCCGTCCTCTCTCCCTCCCCCCCCCCCTCTTTCTCCGTCCCCCCTCCTTTATCTGTTCTTTGATCTATACCCGAGTAGTAATTCCTCACATCCTTGCTCTTGTGTCTTGTTACTTTTCAGATTCTGTAGATCGTGTTGGCAGATGGAAATGTGTTGAGTGTGTGTGTGTGTGTGTGTGTGTGTGTGTGTGTGTGTGTGTGTGTGTGTGTGTGTTGTGTGTGTGTGTGTGTGTAGTGCGTGTTCAGGTGGGACTGACAGGGTGTGTTTCAGGGTGTTTGTATCTGTAGTGCGGCTAGTATTCATTTGTTTGTTTCGTTTCGTTTTGATTTGTTTCTTTGTCGTAGCTGCACAGTGAGTGTTTCTAGCGTTTTTAACCTCAGTGTAATTTTGATGCCAAAAAAGATATTGTCATTATCATTATCATCATCGCGATCAAATGACCATCATTATTATTGATATTACTATCATTATCGTTCACCATTATTCTAATCACCATGTAAACCTTGTACATATATTTAATTCATTTTAGAGCGAGCATATTTTTGGAAATTATATGTTGTTTATTTAAAAATAAAAAATTCAACGAGAATCTGTCTCAAGCACACGTATAATTGATTTGCACAATGCTGGGACAGCCTAGCTGTTCTTTGGCGTAAACGATCGGTGGTCTAGGTGATAACGCGCCTTGCCTAGAAAGCAAAAAGTCCGGGTCGGAGTGTGCGGTGGTTTGTACCCGTTTGGGCCCAAAAGTTTTTCCCCATCCTTTAGACCCTGAGTTCGTGGTCTGGGCGCTAGTCTTTCGGATGAGACATAAACCGAGGTCCTGTGTATTACACACACTATTTAGCGCACGTAAAAGAACCCACGGCAACAAGGGGGTTGACCCTGGCAAATTTCTGTAGAAAAAGGCACTATGAGAGGGAAACAAATACAGTTGCATACAGGAAAAAGAAAAAAAATGGGTAGGCGCTGCACTTGTGGCAATGCGCTCTCCCGGAGAGAGCAGCCCGAATTTCACGCAGTGAAATCTGCTGTGACATAAAGTGGTACAAAAACAAACACGAAACAAAATAAGCTGTGGTTAATTCTGTTGTCTCTGTCCTTGTCCTTGTCTTCGTGTCTTAGTTGTTACTTTTTGCATAATCATGACCAGTTTCCAATTATCGTCATCTGCACAGACCGCGATCTTTCAATGTTTCACCACAGGTTTTCATATCCACCAGCAATACTTCAGAGATAATATGCAAAGCATCCATGCAATAAAGTTGTGTTGTAAGACAGTTCATGTGAGGCTTGATCTGAAAGGTTTTGTAAGACAATTCATAGGAGGGTTGGTCTGGAAGCCTCCACACTGTGTGATTTCGCTTTTGATTTCCGATGAGTTTCTCGACGTATCCCCCTTGAGCTTCCATACACTTTGCCATTCAACAAAACTGCTGTTAGAAAACGTCAACCCGAAATGTCTAACACCCACACCCTCAACAGGCCCTCGTCAAAGCTCCAACAGCATCGCCTGGACTCTTGTAACGATTTCCACACATCTGTCTGTTATTATTTTACACGTGGAAACAGAAAATCTGCATGGATGAATGGACCAGTTCTGGTGAAGAGGGAGGATAGGGCAACAACTGTACGTACATGCTCAGTGGTAATGAAATGCGTTGTTTTGACAGGAGTCTATGCAGAGCTTTGACGTGACGCAGTAAGAGTCTCTGGGTGCCATTGTTTCGGATGGCAGTGGTGCCAAACTTCACCAGTGGCAGAAGAGTCTCTGGGTGCCATTGTTTCGGATGGCAGTGGTGCCAAACTTCACAGTGGCAGAAGAGTCTCTGGTGCCATTGTTTCGGATGGCAGTGGTGCCAAACTTCAGAAGTGGCAGAAGAGTCTTTGGTGCCATTGTTTCGGATGGCAGCGGCGCCAGGCTTCACTAGTGGCAGGCACTGATGAATGCACAAGTCTGATCTAACTGGGCGCTGCTGCTTCTTGAGTAGAGCTGTAGCTTCTTTTTCTTCTTTCAACGCCCAGACAGCAACTGCTGTTGTCTGTCATAGGAGAGAAAATGCGCTGTGCCGCCGTTAAGTGCCTGACAAGTCAGGTCCAGTGTATCGTATTTCGGTACGATAGCTGTAGCTCTGTTTCCTGTTGTTACAAAGAAAAAGACCGTTATTACCTTCTTCATCTTCCTGGATCTTTTGAATGTGATAGGGGTGGATTTGTCAGGGGAAACCCAAAGACACAATTGTTGCTTCGTGAGGGGGTGCAGTTGATACACCCAGGTTTTGTCATATTTAACAGTTTGTCAGATGGTTTAGCTCTTTTCTATTGAAGTCTGGAGAGAGTTTCCAGATACGACCAGGTTTGATCATATTCGACAATTTCTCAGATGGTTTTGCTCTTTCTATATTGAAATCTGGAGAGAGTTTCCAGACATGACCAGGTTTTATCATATTCGACAATTTGTCAGATGGTTTTGCTCTTTCCGTATTGAAATCTGGAGAGAGTTTCCAGACATTACCAGGTTTTATCATATTTGACAATATGTCAGATGGTTTTGCTCTTTCCGTATTGAAATCTGGAGAGAGTTTCCAGACATTACCAGGTTTTATCATATTTGACAATATGTCAGATGGTTTTGCTCTTTCCGTATTGAAATCTGAAGAGTATCTCCAATCCTTCTTTCCTCACAGGTGCTCTTTTTTTAGTCATCAGAAAGAGAATGGGTTATTTGTTTTTTGGTTTTGTATTTGGTACCACTTTAAGTCACGGCAGATTTCACTGCGTGAAATTCGGGCTGCACTTCCCGGGGAGAGCGCGTCGCCTCGTCACAAGAGCAGCCAGCACCACCCATTACCAACGTGCACAACATTTGCCGTAGATACTTGTGTGAGAGTGTATCCACTGCTGCTAATCCAGTGCCCAGTATATTCTACGCATCTACAGCCGTGATTTGTGCTCCATTTCTCAAAGGCAGCAATATTTTCTGAAGAAATGGAATTCAGTAGGTTGTCCTAGATGAATAATTACTATCTTTTAACGACTTCCAGCCCAGTCTGAATTCTCTGAGCCACTTGTAACCTGTTGCGTCAGAAGGTAGTTCTTCCCAAAAATTTCATTTCAAATTTCGAAAATGTTCGCTAGAAAGCTTTATTGAAGTCATTGAATGTCAAGGTCTGAAAATTCTTCTCTGACAGTTCTGTGATTCTGAAGGAAACAGACATACCTCTAGAAAACTTTCTACAGTACTTTCTGTTGAACTGGAAACTGTCTGTTACACCAACTCCACTGTTGTATCTTTCGAAAGACAGACATATACATATTATGTCATATTGATCGTGCATAATGTAATGCCAGAAGCCACAACCATACGGGCTTTCAGATCATCCTTTTATAACAGAAATAATAAAATCATCTATATGCTGTTATTGCCAGGTCCTTTTGTTATTGCAAATGCTGTTGCTGCTGTTGTTATAGTTGCTGATGTTGTAAATGCAATTATTTTTAAATACCCCAGATATCCCAGATTGCAATTAGTGTCAGCTTCGCTGCAGTTCTGCCAAAATGATCACACTTTCCGCCACAAAATCGTGTATTTTAGCTGGAGCACTGGTCCAGAGGTAATGCACACATGTAGAAAACAGAGGCCCATAGTTCAAGTTTGCATCTTAACCAGATTTTCCACCAGACTACCTGTAGCAGTAATGATACCAACCTCTTGGATGAGATAGTAAACCAAGGGGGACAGGATAGCCTTGTGGTTAGAGTGATGCGCTCATATCATGATCTGCTGACCGGGGCTCGAATCTCGTTCAAGAGGATTTTTCCTCTGAAGTTAAATATCTGGCCAACACCACAACCCTAAAAGTCCGGATGAGACTATAAACTGAGGCCCCGTGTGCGAACACACGCAGAACATTGTGCCACACGTTAAAACCTGTTCCGCTTTTTGAAAGAGCAGGCTATTGTGTGCCGATGGGAACGGATGACAAAATTTACAAAACTGCAATCACATGGGGACTGGATGTAAAAATGCATAATTCCATTATCCTCGATTTTTTTAAAAGGTCGTGTGCATTCTATGCTCTGAAAACTGTCCACAGAAACAGTTGCACACAATTCTGTAGCAAGAGATGAGCTGCATAGGTAATGTGACAGAAAAGTAAAGCAAAAGAAGAAAAATAATATAAAAATTCATCCCTTGGTTACATCAAAATTGTGATGACTTTTCTATCAAAAGAAAGAAGTTTAAAATTACCCCCCCCCCCCCCAATAAAATGGACACAGTGTAGTACAAAACACAATAACACAACAGTTTTAAAAAAACACCACAAACACCACCACCACCAACAACAACAGCAAGGAAACAATAATTGTACAGCACAATGGAAAACACCCAAGAAAATACAGTATGATGTAGCATAGCACAACACCATGGAAAAAATATACCCAAGAAAAAATACAGTATAAGATAGTATGGTACACCATAATGCACTAAGATATATCCAAGAAAATAGATAGCATAGTACACCATAATGCACTAAATATACCTAAGAAAATACAGTATAAGATAGCATAGTACACCATAATGCACTAAAACGTACCCAGGAAAATACAGTATAAGTTAGTATAGCACACCATAATGCACTATAATGTACCTAAAAAATACAGTATAAGATAGCATAGTACACCCTAATGCACTAAAATATACCTAAGAAAATACAGTATAAGTTAGATAGCACACCATAATGCACTAAAATGTACCCAGGAAAATACAGTATAAGATAGTATAGTACTTCATAATGCACTGTAATACACCCAAAAATACAGAAAAAGAGAGCATAGTACACAATAAAGCATAAGTATACCCAAGAAGATACAGTGTAGTAAAGCATACTACAACATCATGCAAAAAGAAATGATAAACATTACACCCAAGCAAAATAGAATACGATAGCATAGTATAACATCATACACACCATTTTTGATAATTTCACATACCGTTCTTGGTGTTTGTTCATCTCGTTGTGTTTTCTGTCTCGTCTTCCATGGTTGAGTGAGTGTGTGTGTGTTTTTGTGCAGAGAAGTGGAGATCTCTATAAAGGATCTCTGTGATTTTCACTCCGCAATGACCGCATTATATTGACTCTTCTCTTTTTGTCCATCACCTCCTTTTACAATCAACAACCAGTATATCAATCAGTCAAAAAGAAAGCTTGAAGCTCGTAGATGTATGGATGATTTTTCCCCCAACAATCCTCTCCCTATCTGTTCTCAACCGCTGTCTGGAATTCTGTAGAGGTAAAACCCGACCATTTCTTGGAATTGTTTGGACTCTTTCTCTGTCTTGCCTCTCTCTTTCTGGTTCTACCGCCAGCCAACGTCTCTTTCCCTCCCCCCCCCCCCCCCCTATCTGGACCACTTTTGTCAACTGCCTCCTCCTCCTCCTCCCTCCTTGTTCGTCCCTTGCTATCCCTCTCATGTGTGTGGTACTGAGTCAATTAGCTGTGTGTGTTACAGCCCTGATATGGTTCATCGGTTGGTAGGGCTGAAAACAGCATGGACTGGGTCAAGATTGTGTACTTAAAACTAGGGGGAATTGGGGGCTGGGAGGGGGCAGAACCTGTTTTAACAAATTTTTAAAAGCAATCTTTATACATGTCCCGAGAAGTTTTTATTTTCTTATCCTTTTTTTGTTGAAAGAAACATTCTTTTTTTTCCTCTTTATGTTGTCAGTACTGAACCGTGATTTTTCTGTCAATGTCCACCATGTTTAATGTTTCAAAGGGGAAAAGTAAAAGCAACTCTAAGATTTCTGTGTTCTTTCTTTTTGTATTTTTGTTTTTTTCTAGATTTACAGAGAAAAAGAAGAAAGATAATAGAGAAACATGACACAAAGCGTGAAAAATAACACTGTTTGGAGCAATGTCATTTTTGCGCCAATTTCTCCAATCTCCAATAACAGCAGGAGTTTGTGGTTTTAACCCCCCCAAAAAATAAAGGAAGGGCTTTTCTTCACCCAGATTTTAAAGACAAGGACAGACTACTCGTGCAGGTGGTAGGTAGGTATACAGTATTGATGCGTTTGACGAATGCTGACGTGTGTGTGTTACCTGTAGCTGACACACTGTCTCACGGACTGTGGAAGTGAGGCAGGATGCGAACCCTCCCTGTCCGATACCTCCTTTCTCCCCGCATCGTACCAGGTTAGTGGTTGTCCCGGACTGTGGCTCAGTGTATGAGGTGTGCTCCTGTTCCTCCTGCTCCTGCTGCCTCTGCTGCCTTGTCTTTGACTGGCCACACCGCTCCGCTGCTGCTGCTGCTGCTGCCACCGCCGCCATTCCTCTGCCTTCTTTTTGTTTGTTTATTCTTTTGTTTAGTTTTTTTTTTTTTTTGCAAGAGTAGGCTACCGCTTCCACGTTTTGTCTTTGCAGCCCCGGCCGCTGTTTTGATTCATTCTCTCTCTCTCTGCCAGAGTGTGACACTGGTATCAAGTTTGTGTTTTTGAAAGTTTGGATCGTGTCCGTTGTTTTGTGCGCAAAAAAACCTAAGACACCGATTTCTTTGTGTCTAGGCGCTTTTTTGATCCCCCCACCACTGTGAATAAAACGTGAGATCTGGTGTTGTGGTCTAACCTGAAGAGAGTGTGTCTTCGTTTTGGGGGAGACGATTTTGTCAACAGTTTCTTGATTTTGGTCTGAACATTTTGAACAATCTGTTGTTTTGATTTGGTCTGAACAATTTTGGCATCTTGATTTTGGCTTGAGTAATTCTAACGTCTTGATTTCAGCCTGGATATGCCTTATATCTTCATTTTGGCTTGAGCGAATCTGATGTCCTGATTTGAAAAAAAAAGAAAAGATCACACGTCTTTGCCTGGTTTTGGTTTGACGTTTTTTGGCATAATTTGATGCTTTGCATTTTCACCGCACCCACCCAGTCCAATATATGATTTGTGGACGTGGTGACCGGCTGGAACTGTGTGTACAGGCTGTTATCACGCTGACGTCTGGTTTTATGGCCTGATGCTGATAACAGCTCTCGCTGCTTTTCAGAACCTGCTGATTTTGTCTTCAGTTCATGCGCTGTGTGTTTTATGATACCTGGGCTGGCGTCATGTTTACCGTTTTGCTCCACGCTTTTTCTTTGTTCCTTTATCTCTGACCTGGCTTTCCTGATCTGCACAAGCTGATAGTCCTCCCCTCCCTTCTCTCCTTCCTTCCTTCCTTCCTTCCTTCCTTCCTGACTGCCCAAAGGGTGCACACATTTCAACTTGCGTGTCAGCCTGTTCCATTCAACTCTTGCCTCCAGCCTGCAAACTGCCTTTTCCTCCCTGTATTCTGTTCCCCACTGTCTGTCATGTCTGGCTTTGCTTGGTTCTGTTCTGTTTATGGGCGCCCCTTCTCCTTTATCTGATCGCTGTGTGCAGTCTCTGCCTGGCTGGTGTTGACAGCGACGGCTAAACCGCCCGGTTGTTCTGAGCAGCTGTTATCGTTGAGTTGCACTGTGATATGTCGGTTCTTCTCGTTGTAAATCGTGTCTTCTTGGAGCAGAGTCTCGTCTGCAGATGGGGTGTGACAAAAATGCACTCTCCAGTTGTATATTTGTGAATCCTCGTTAAAGATTGAGGAGCTTGCTTTTTTATTAAAAAAAAAAAAAAAAGTTGTACTAAAAATTGGGTCTCAAATTACCATCCTGACCAACTGAGAAAATAAAGGATCTTGGAATACGATTTTATACAATCAACAAAAGGTCTCTAAGTTAACATCTTGTTGAACTGAATAAAAAATTTGGTTTTTTGGATAATCATCATGTTCGACTAAAAAGTATGAAAAGTTTCAAAGTATTACCTTGTCCAAGTTCATAAACAGATGACTGCCAGTTGCTCCAACTGAAAGAATAGAAAGGAAGTTTAGGTTACAAATCTTATCCAAAGAATTAGTACCAGCAAATCAGTTGAGAAAAGATGAATGTGACAAGTTAAGTATTATCCAGTTTGTTGAGAAGTTTTACTGCACTTTCCAATACAACACTCGAAAATGAATCTGCAGATCAACTGGCAGAAGAATTATACTCTTTTACAAATCTGAGTCGTTCAATTATTAATTAGCATTGGTTAAAAAGTGGAGTCATGAGACTGTCTAGGATTGGCAGCATCAGATTTTAACAACAACGTTTGATGTGATTGTACAGTTTCTTTTGTGATCATAGAGACAACCCTTTCCCTTGATGCAAAGAGATATAGTCAGGTTTCATGTTGAGTAGATATTGGCATTGGCTGTTTGGGTGAACAGACTTTTCCAAAGTGTCTGTAGACCTTTCATCTGTGTTGGATAGGAAAATGATTGATGGACAACATGATGACATAAAAGCTCTTTTATCCTTTTAAAAGCAAAAGACTGGAACAGGGGTCAGAATCTCTGTAGGGTTTCCATTTGGCCATCTGTTTGTTGATTTGAAGGCTACTTCTCCACTTTGCTGATATGCTTGTCAGAAACGTTTTGATTGACTTGATATAAAATATTATCAAGCCATCTATTTGTTTCATGGAACTTTGGGATCAGTTTATCTCTTACATTTTGCAGTTGATGGTCGGAATCATCTGACTGTTTCGTTGTATCTTTTTACATCTGCTTCTTGATTTGGACAGTAGGTGTGGCTGTTTGTTTTTCTGGTATGGCGAAGTGTTGGCACATTTTGCTGTGTATGTGCCCCCATCGTTTGCATTCAGTATACTCTGGCTTCTCAAGCCACGTTCATTTCCAGGTGATTTTCTTACGTCTGGATTGTGCTTATTTCTATCAATTCTGTAGATTTTTCGTCTCGCATCTTTTACATTTTTCTCCTGTAACTTTACATCTTGATGCTTGTAAAGTTTGATTTTACCGTTCTGTTCCACGGGAGCTGTCTTGTGTACAAAATGGCAGGACACTCAACTTTTCTTGTAAACAAGTATCACCAAACCTACCTAGTTTTGAGTTGTGCAAAATCATGTCAGAAATCCGTTCTTGTCTGACTAATAACAATAATGGAAATGGAAAATCTTAGCACAAAATTGCATTTTAAGCTCTGTTAGTTTTAACCCTCGCAGACTATAAAAACAATCTTTGGAAAGTTATTCAGAGCAGTAAAAAAATCTTTTTCTAAGAGGTGATTCTGTCCCTTCCTTATGTATCTACTTTCCAAAATCCTGTGGTCCTTGGTGTAATCATAAAATATTTTTCTTAACCAGGAAACAGTATATATCATTTTCAGAAGTTTTTTGGTTTATGATATCAAAATTCGCCAAGATTCTCAGCAAAAAACTTTGGAATCATGCTAGGAATTGGTTAAGCAAAATTTCCCCCTGAATCATTTACCTTGGACAGTACTTAAATGCTCTTTGGACCTGGCTACAAGAAATGTTTTTTGGGTGAAAGCAGAAATTCCAACTGCACCAAAGATATGACAGAAAGGTAATGGTAAGTGTAAGGTGGTTTACTCTTGAAGTTCAGAGTAGGATAAGTCCTTCACTTATGGGATTCTTGCAGGTGTGCCGCGAGTTTCAAAGAGGCACCTGCTCGCGACAGCCTAGCGACTGTCGCTACGCGCATCCCACCGAAAACGTCAGCGTGGACAGTGGCGAGAACCAGGTGACGGTGTGTATGGATTATGTGAAGAACAAGTGTACGCGGGATTCGTGTAGATATTTTCACCCACCACCTCACCTTCAGTCTCAGATAAAGGCTGCTCAGTCACGAGCTAACTCCGCCGCTGCGTCCTCAGGCCCCGCCCCGGCTGTGGTAGGGGTGCCTGCCTGCCTGATGCCTGCTTCCTCCTTCTTCTTCTTCTTTTGTTGTTGTTTTTGTTAATGTTGTGTCCATGATTTAAGCCGTTTCCGTGGAAATAACAGAATTCTTGTCATGGACCTGGGGTGTATTTTTTCTGTTTATCCATTTCTCCTTTTTTTTCTGTGTGCTGTCGGCTGGGTCTTGGTTTAGAGCCTTGCTCTGTAGCTGCTCTACCTTCTGTTTGGGATTTCCCCCTGTACCCTCTTTATTCAGTGCATTTCCCCTGTCCTATTGTCTTGCATGGCAAATGGTTTCAGTTTTTTTTATGAGATCCTCACGTGCTGGTGTGTTGAAACTGATCATCATTTTTTTGTCAGTGCTAAAAGCATTTTCCATAACTAAATCCTTTTATTAACGAAACTTCATTTGATTTGCAAATAAGTCGTATGGATAAATTATTGTTAGGAGATACCAGTCTTGTTTAGAATTACTTTCTTTCCATACCAAATCTTGATGGATGCACAATATTTGATTTTTTTCCAGATAGATAATGTTTGATGTTAGATCTAAAAAATATAAACTTATGGTAGTAAGAGGTGGATAAGAAGTAAACTTCTCGATGCTACATATCTCAGAAAGCCACAGCGGTGCTCATAAACATCCTCCTTGGAGGATAAAAATCAAAGAAATTTGTAATGTTGAGGTGATTTATAATTTTCTGTCTGCACATCCAACTCTTCTTTTTTGTATTGCATATGCATAAATTATCATTAAATTGCATGTGCATAAGTTTAAGTTTGAGTATAAGAAATCAAGATAGGAAAATTATTCGGGTAACACTGAATCTGTAATATGTCAGTTTGTTGAATAATGTTTGAATGTCAAGATTTTGATGCAAGAATTTTTTACAATCCAATCTTCAAAAATTTTCAATCAACTGATGTTCTTTTCATGAAAAAATCTAAAATTAGTCTTTCAGTTAGTGCAAAAAAATGTATTTGTATTTATCCAACAATACCTAGCAAAATTCTAGAAGCATAAGACATGCTTTGAAGAGAAAATTCCAAAGATTCAAATGCATAAACATTTTTGTAAGCTTGTTTGTTTTTTTTAGCCTAGAATGTTCATGCTTAAATATGAAAGTTTGAACATTTGGCAAAATGTCCTTTCTATACATGAAAAAAATATGCAGGATGATTTTAAACACATAGCGGATGGACGCAATAGCCGAGTTGATAAGACCATTTGACTTCCAGGAAGTCATAAGTTCCAATCTCTGACACATCTGATCAACTAAGGCCAGAAATTTTTACAATCTCCCGGGTCAGGTTCAAGTGCAGACCTGCCAGTGACTTTATTCCTTGTATGTTTATATGTACACATCCAGAAGATTAAATATGCACATTAAAGATTCTGTTATTCACATAGGCATTTGATGGGTTACAGAAACAAGAACATACCCAGCATACACCCCGATGTCGGGATGCAGCCACCTTCATGATGGGCTAAGACAATCACATATGCAAAATCTCACTTTTGTGGAACGTCTGAGCTCTAAACCAAGAAACAATATTAATAATAAAAAACAACAAAAAACAAACAACAAACAAAATAACATTGAATGACACTGTTTAATATTAAAACGTACTTTTTTGCTTACACAAGAGACGTGTCATTAAGATTTTGGTTCCAGGTTCAAAGAGTTTAATGCAGGGTAGCTATAGACATAGAACACAGTGCAGACTTTCTAGGTCAACTTTTCTCTTTTTTTTAAAACACAATGGCTTTAGTAGACTGAGCGCATAGGTTTATTCATATAAAGCCTGAAAAATTAAGAAAGTCTTTCGGTTTCTGTTAAGCACATTGTCTCTTCTTGGTAGATTAGTTTATTGAGGATATAAAGAAATTGATTGTTCTTTAAAAATGTTTAGAACACACACACACACACACACACACACACACACACACACACATACACACACACTCTCACACACACACCACACACACACACACACACACACACACACACACACACACACACACACACACACACACACACACACACGATTTGCGCAAAACAAATATTTTTAAGCCTGTTTGCATAACAATATGTTCAGTTATATGCATTTGAAGGATTTTTTTAGTGTATGTTTTTTGCGTCAGAAATGTTTTCAGCATAAAATTTAGATACCAAACCACATGTTATAGATTTGAATGTGCAAGGTTATATGCCTTCTGAATAATGTAAATTCAGCACATTTTTGGATGCAGAATATGGAATATGACTTGTCAAAGGCATAATATTAAACCACAATATATCATAAAACTGCCTACGCTTTTAACATTATCAATAAATAAAAATAGCAATTGCATAGGCTCATATTCATGCATAATGATTCAATCCATATTGATATTGTTTATACATGCTAACTTTACAAAGCAAAGCAATTTTCTTTACATGAATTTCAAGTAAGTTGATTCAACTTAACGGCCAGAACTTTAAAGCAGCTATAGATTAATGCCTTTATTTCTTTGAGAAAACTTAAAACACAATGCTGTCTTATGTAAAACAATCGAAGACTATATTTTAACGTAAAATCCAGATGACAAGTTTTGCGTGTTTCTTTCAATTTGGACATCTCAAGGCATGCCAGTCTACAAAGATTACATTGAGAAAAACTTTGTGTAAACATTCTTTTAGACCAAAAAAATAAAGCATTTGTTTTTTATTCTTGACGTAACCAAAACGTACATATGGAAGAAATCCACCAGAATATTTTTTGTCTTTCCTCCATATGGAGATATGTAAATCAGTGGCAATATAAGATACATTACCATCAAGTTTTTGCATGTACGCAACACTTTGTTGATTTAAATTTGCAAAACAATTTCATAGTGCCTTATCAAAATGCTATTGAGAATTCATGATTGGTTATAGAACTATAAGCAAGATGATCTGTCTCTGAAGATTTTGTTTTAAGCAGTTCACTAGTATTTTAAGAAAAGGTCTCAGTTGATTTCTTTGAGCAGATGGCACATCCCTCCTGACGTAAGGATGTTTTAAATGTTGTTATTTTTAAAATCAGATTAAGGATGAATACTCCTTATGATAGGCAAAGTCTTTAACTTAAAAAGTGTTATAAAAAAACTGAAAACTACTGTGGCTTGTAGTCAGTTAAAACAGCAATACCAACACTAAACTGATGATGCATAGGTGTTATCTAAATTCAGCATTTGTTATACGTAAAAAAACAAAGCCTCAATTGTGATTGATAGCAAGTGGAGATAAAGCACCAACTATATAAAAAAAAATATATAAAAAAGGCCACCCCACCCCACCCCACCCCTCCCCCTCAATGAATCCAGCAAAATTCAAATACATTGTTTTCTTTTAAAAAACAAAGAAAACAAATAGCTAAAAACAGTTTATCATTAAAAAACCACAACATACACTCACACTGCAATGCCATCAGCAACTAAACTGCAAAAGGAAGAATTTTAGTTGCGTTAAAATTATGCAAGTTTTTGTGAATATATTCTCTTACTTTAGTAATTTTTTTCCTATTTTAGAAGGAAAACAAAGTCTGACAACATGGGGCTATGAAGTGCATGCCATTGTCAAAGCTTTGTAGCTTTCAGAAAGCAAAATGTGCCTCAGTTCGAACACATCATCACTTATTCAAATAAAAAAACTTGTGATTCAGAAAGCATTCTTCAAACGCCTGTCATGGTTGTTAAATTTGGTATTAAGTACTACTGATTTCAATTATTTTCTGAATGACATTGAAATTGTTGGTTGGTGGCCTAGAAGTTGATTATTGCAATGGCTAATGCTCTTATTATCGTAATGTCTGTTCTAAGACGAGTTAATACCAGTTGAGTGGGATCGATAGTACCAGCTTACTTCTGTAGCGAACTAACCCACTGTGTACCCTTTATCAATGGCGTCAATACTCTACACATAAGCACGTGATGTATGCATGCTGAGACCTCCTCTCTGCTATGGGTGGACCTGTTTTGTTATGGGTGGAAGTGGCCAAGCCTCCCTGCATCTTGAAGTGTGTTGATCTGAAGTAGGCGTGACACTAGGCTTGCACTGAAGGAGCCTGTAGTGTACTGTCCGTGTGCTGCATGCACTTCCATTCCATAATCTCTCCAGCGCTTGACTGATTTGTTTATTTACTGTCTGTTGGCGCTTTATTGACTGTCGTTTGTTGAAGTGCAACAGTCACTTCCAGATAGCTGCAGTGTAGTGCAAGTGACCACTTTACCCATTTTATTCTTTATTATTTATTTTTTTTATTTTCTGTTTATACATATTTGTTTGTTTAAGTTTTTATTTGCAGCTGTACCTTTTTGGGTTTCTTTTCATATTTTCTTTCATTAATCGCCATCTCTTTATGTTATGCTTTATTTGGGGGCTTATAAGTTCTATTGGTGCTCATAATATTTTTGTCAAAAAATCTGACTTTGCTTTCTTTCAAGGTCTTTTTCTCAAACCGTTGCGAAGAAAATCTGGTTTTGAACATGACTTTGTGATCATCGGTTGTGGATCATTTCAAAGAATATTTCTTCCTGTGGGTTCATATATTTTGAAAAGTATTTCTCTCTGTTGTCCATTTCTTTTGCAAGTACTTCCCAGTCTTGTGCATTTATTCTGAAGTGGTGGAAATATTTACACATGGTATGCATTCCTCTCTAATGCAAAGTGTGAAACTTCAAAAAGAGTATATTGTTGTACAAAAATCATCACTTCTAATCGTCTCTTGATTCGTCATTTCATGGTTATCTTTTCAGCACTTAAACTAGTGTTTCTTTTTTCAAGAAAAAACGTTTCAACAGGGGTAAGTTGATTGCTTTATTTCTCCAAAAATGTTAATACATGAATTGCAAGAAAAAGAGCAAACATGGTATAATTTTTGCTTCTGGTAGAATTTTTCTCACCAGACTAAAGCAGTTTTTAAAAAAATGTGTGTCTTTGAACATTCTACACTAATTATGAAAACTGCAAATATCAGAAGAGAAACTACTGATTATTCAACCAGTATGTTTCAGCTGTCAGCAGTTGGCAATTTCCAATCCTGTCAACCACTAGTGTAGATTTTAGCCTTCTGTAAGGTGAGGTCTTCTTTTACCCAAAACTGAATTAGTTATTACTTTCTTATAAAACAATTACAATATTTATGCTGGCTCTTGAAATTGCCAGGTGTTCTTATAATTTTTATTTTTGGTATGCCATTTCAGTTATGTCTTACCTGTTGGGCCACATCTTCAGAATGGACATGCTAATTAATTAACAAGACAACTGATTTCAAGAACCTGTTTCTGAAATTTTAAGTATGATTAGCAGCAAATTACACAAAAATAAAAGAGACAGCATCTATTACCTCAGTCCCTATAGATGGAAGTTTGCATTTTTAATATCAAGAATGCTGAACTTTCTGGATGATTGTTTTAGTTTTATTGATCTCTTCTTACTTTCCAACACAGGTTGTAAGTTACATTCAGTCATGTGAAGGGCATCTGATCAATTCAAATATTACTAATGCTACTAAATGTTGACCATTCAAAAAGTAGCATCTTAAAAACACCTAATCATTAATTCTACAGCCATTTTGTGATTTTCCTGGTTCTTGGAGAAGTTCTCTTTTTTGTTTGTTTTGTTTTGTTTACATGCTTTTCGTATATCTTGTTGGGGAGGAAACTGTACCAATTTTTTGGCCCGGATTTAAAAGCACCATTATCAATTACCCATCACCACAGCATGATGTTATTTTCAAATGTATTTGCTTTTTGTGAGAAGGATTTTAACCATCAGCATTGAAAATGTTACTGTTATCGTTGTTATTATTATTGCATGATGACGATTTTATCAGTGGTGCCTCTTCTCTTTTTGGTTTTCTTCATCACCCCGTCTTGCCTTGCCGCTTGCTGTTGTGTGTGCTACAACCTACCATGCTGCTGACAATTTCATTGGTCCATGCCATCATGTGCTGTGCATACTAATTAGACGCAAGTGGTTGAGGTCGTGCCCCAAAGCAAGAAACGACTGCGGGACTCGGCTGAAGAGCTCGTTCTGGTACTGTTGTTCCCATGATGCTTTGCATGTAGCTGTAGAATGCCCGGATAGCAGACAGGGATTTGCATAGTCACATGACGAAACCAGCATTGCTTTTATACTTTGCATTTCCCCCCCTACACACCCCTACAGAGTGAGAACCCATATAAAATTATATTGTTGGAAATGAGGTTGGTCAATCAGACTGTTATAAAATTAGAATAGTAAGTTCTTTCAAGCAGAGAATGAGACTAATAAACAGAATCAAAAGATTAGGCTTAAGGTTGGGTATATTTTAGACATAATTTATACTAAAACCTTATTTTTGTATGAAAAAACGAAGATTCAAAAAATAATTCCTGTCATGGTTCTTTGCTCCTGCAGCCTCTACAGAAAAAAAATGCTAGCATGGCTTTTGCCCAATAAAATTGAGTTGAAATCTGATTTCTACATGAAAGCTATTTCTGATATGATTTTCATTTGTTGATAAAAGATCAATGTTTGAGTTGTCTCTAGTAAATACAAAAAAGACTTGAATTTTGTTATGTACACCAAGAAAGCTAAATGTGTGAGGTTATTTTGTGCTAAAAAAGGTTTATATCAAAAAGTTTTCCTATGATTTCAGAAAAGTGAAAATTCATTTTCCTTTTGATGCAGATTTCTTTTGTCAAGTTTTGGCATAAATATTTCTTTCAAATTGCAAATAAGTTGTATTGGAATGACTACTATTTCTTATCAGGCCTGCCCAAGCCGTTTGAAATTCCAGACAAACCTTTAAAAAGTACACCGCCCTCCCCTTAAAAAAAGGATAGTAACGAAGATAAAACTAAGAAAGAAATATGCCACAGAAGTAATGTTTTTCAGCATAAAGACATAACTTTCAGGGGTTGTGATTGGCATGGAAATTGTAAGTGTCCATGTATGTGAAAATTTAATTACTTGTTCAGAAGGCAGTGAAAAGGAGTGTTTGAAAAAAAAAAGCAACTGCTTCACTTTTTTTCCTCTGATTTATTTCCTAAATTTCCTAAGTTTCATTAATGTTGCTCTGGACTTTCTGGTAAACAACAATGCATGGTTGTCGGTTCTTATTTTCTTCATAATCATTTTGGTTTTTTTCTTTTTTACTTCTGGGTTTATCTCATTACCTTATTCATTGATTTTTTTAAAATTTGTTACAAGGCAATGGCTTCTTTGAAGTATTTTCACACACATGATCTGTTGCACGTGGTGTGCGATTTCAGTCCCCTTTGGCAAATGTATGCAAGCAATGTGTCGGTGTCATGTGATTGTGCGAAGACTACCCTCAGTTTGTTGTACACCACGTATAATGGTATTATTGTTATAGTTTGCCAGTACATATTTTCACGTAATGTAAGGTAATACTGTAATATTACTTGTAAAATTTGCTAGATGTTGACAAAAGATATTTAAAAGTAGAATGGACCAGGATAAAAGTAGCAAAAGAGGAGTGTTTTAGACCTGAAGAAAGCTTTTGATGATTTTTTCTCACAAGTCAGTTTTGATCGGTGGTTAACACAAGATTTTGTGCCATTGAAGAAAAGATTCATGATGAATTGACAGAAGAGCTTCAGTTTCTTTGTCAACATCTGGCAAACTTGATGTTTACCGTTGAGTTTTAGATGCATTTGATATCATAAGTAACTTTGAATAGAATTGATTAAGATCTTTATCTAAGCAAAGCCTGTATAGATATTCACCGTTGTAATTTTGTGTATTAGCAAGTGTTTATAGACTCAGGGGATTAGACTGTAAATGCTTTATGTGTTAGTATGTGTTTGTTCTCTGAGATAATCAAACTGTCATTACAATCGAATTATGAAGGCTTTCTCTTTGGGATAAGTGTATGCTTGATTATATCTGATTGTAATTCTGTACGCGCATTGTGGGGTGTGGTGGTTTGGGTTGGGGGACATAAATGCGTGT
>CM060347.1:32257841-32267841 GCA_030674155.1 Stramonita haemastoma | reverse complement strand
CCCTTCATGCCTTACCAGGATCAGCCAGCAGGGAGGTCGATATTCCCAGAGCCCTGGGGAGCTTCTCTGGCTGATTCCTGAGCCTCTCCGGCCTGTGGGGTGGGGTGGGAGGTGTCCACTTTTTCTGTTGTGGGTCGTCCTGCTCTTTGTTGACTGTTGTCTTCAGAATGTGCATGCCTTTGGGTACATCGCGAGGTTCTTGGTTACAGAACTGGATGGCCTGTTAATGCAAGTGTTTTTTTCTCTCTTTTCGTGTGTGTGTGTGTAATTGTTCATGATGCGATTTTGACCTAGACCTTGATGAAACACTTAGAAAGCGGAAAACTATTTTGTTAAGACTTTTTTTTTTTTTTTTTTTGTTTAAGACGATGTTGTTTCTATTTTGTTAAGAAGACGTTTTTCTGTGTAAAAAGAAAAAATAATGAACTGAGAACTGAAGTTGTTTTTTTGTTCTTCACATTGGTGCTTTGTAGAATGGTGTGGTTTCCTGTCATAAAATACAGGACAAACCACAGGTAAAGAATTCACCTGTGATTGGGAAGGTTTTCTGTTGCTGATGAAATGAAGGAAGTCAGCAGACATAAATTAAAAGCAGTGGTTTCTGCTCCTATGTTCTCTTTTGAACAAAAACAACACAGCACCCAGTTTGGCCTCTAACAGACTGGATAGCCAACTTTTTCCATAGCAGACTTCAATGTTGGAAAAGAGGGTTAAAAGAGAAAAAAAAAAAACAGGTCAGATCTTTTGATGTGCACTACATTGTATCATCAGAATAGGAAGCATGAAATAAAAGAAAAAAGTATAACAGTGTTTTGCTTTTTTCCATACTAAATTCCTCTGGTTCTTTTGGTGGAGATGGCATTAAAAGCCTACATGAGCTTCTAGATAAGTGAAACTGAAACCTGGCAGTTCTTGGTGTATTGATTACTGATTCTTTTCTGGACTGTTTTATCATCATAAACTGAAGGTTGAAAGTTATAGAAAAGACTTTGCTCTTTTTTCGTGAGTCTGTATTTACTGATAAAATTTTGTCATGGCCGTTCATTTTTCAAACTTTAAACACACTATGCTACTGATGTTTACATTTGATGTCGGAGAGTAGGAGTGATTCTCCAAAATCACCGTGAGTCCTCTGCTAGATTTTTGCAGACACCAGAAAGTCACTTGCTTTATACAGAGAGAAGTTCACTTCATGCAGTAGTTTTTGTCTTCATGAACGTTCCAGTCCCAAGGAATGTCTTTGTCATTGTACAAAGATTTTCTCGGCAGTTGGTCAGATTTAATGATACAGAGGCGAAAAAAACGAACTAGGCCATGATATCAGGTGACAGGAGACCATGTGTGAAAACAGGGGGCTGTGAAGCTAGTCTGTGTTCTTTGATTTCAGGTGCAATTTTGATGGTTGGTGCACTTTATAATAACCTGTCTCCCCCTTCCCACAAACACATCCCTTCCTTCCCTCTTCCTAAATTTTGTGCCATAGATAGCAGCTCCGAACAAGTGGAGCTGTCAGAACAATGTACGATGCAGTGTACACCGAGGTTTTTTGGTTGTTTTGTGGTTTGTTTGAGGTTGTTGTTTTTGGTGAATAGTGTATTCTAGTAGTATTACTCTACCGTGTAATTTTTCGTTGCTGTTTTTTTTCCTCCCTTTGTTGTTTGTCCTAGTTGTCCTAGTTCTGGTGCATGTGAGATGGTTGATAGTGTAGTTATTGACAGTAGCTGTCCAGGATGGGTCTTGTAGTTTGTGATGGTAAACTACAGTGCTCATAGACTGATTGTAAGCCTACATTCTGTTGTGTGCTGGAGAGTATGTGTCCTATTCATATACTGATACTGAGACAAAAAAAAGAACAAAATATAAAACAAAAAGTGAATGAATGGATTTGTGGTTGCTGGTGTTAGTTCAGTCTTTGACAAATGGTCGACTTTCTTGTGAAAAGTGAGCAAGATGTTTAGAAATACAACATTAAAGCATACTTCTCAGACGATATTTCTAAAACAGTAGTTGCAAGTCTTTGCTCATAGTTTTAGACCTCCACGTATTGTGCTTCACGTTGTATGAATTTTTAGGAATTCTCCGCAGAAGACAATAATGATTCATAAGTATTTTATCATTGTTGTAATTACTTTTTATCCTGTAACCCTTTTATGTATCTCATGATCCAATATTAGCTGGTTTTATAACTGGTTAAAAAAATACTAATCATGTTTTTAAAAAAAAATATGTATACTTTTTGGTGTGTACAAACTCAAGGCTTTAACACACAGAGACATATCATGCGGTCTTATGTGTATAGTGTTGGAAACAGATTCATATTATCTCTGATTATTTTTGTGATTATTTTATCTACAATAGGAAATTTAGCTGTTTCATGATGCTACTATCACCAAGATTCTTGAACAGGGAAACACAATAGAGATACCAATATTTACAGGGTGAAACTGGTAGATTAAAAAAATAGAATACAGATGTGCTTTACATTTTTTACATGTATTGATATTGTTCAAGTAAAAAAAAAAAATCAAAGATTGATCATGTCTGGATCATTGATTTTAAAGAAATGTATCCTGTGTATGACTTTTTTTTTTTTTTAAGAGAAACATTCAGTAGATACGTTTTAATCAGATGCCATTTTTCTTCTTACCTTATGACATAATCCATTTAAACTTTCAAAAAAAAAAAAAGCAGTGAATGTTGTTCATTCAAATGAAATCATACCATTTTTCATAAAAGTTGGGATGTTACAACATGATTAAATATTTTCAAAACCAATTCACGTTTTCACAATTTTCCTTTATACGTAATCTCCATGTGTTGCATAATGGATGAACTGTGTACAATTACCGTTTGTGTAATTTAGAACAGGGGGTGTTCTGAGGAAAGAAAATTCTGTCTGAGAAAGAAAAATCTGTCCTAGGATAGAAAATTCTGTTTGAGGATAGAAAATTATGTCCGAGGATAGAAATTCCGTCTTAGGAAAAAAAATTCTGTCTGAGGATAGAAAATTCTGTTGAGGATAGAAAATTCTGTTGAGGATAGAAAATTCTGTGTGAGGATAGAAAATTATGTCGAGGATAGAAATTTCTGTCTGAAAATTCTGTCTGAGGATAGAAAATTCTGTCTGAGGATAGAAAATTCTGTTCTGAGGATAGAAAATTCTGTTGAGGATAGAAAATTCTGTTTGAGATAGAAAATTATGTCGAGGATAGAAAATTCTGTTTGAGGATAGAAATTTCTGTCTGAGGATAGAAAATTCTGTTGAGGATAGAAAATTCTGTCTGAGGATAGAAAATTCTGTGTGAGGATAGAAAATTCTGTTGAGGATAGAAAATTCTGTTTGAGGATAGAAAATTCTGTCTGAGGATAGAAAATTTGTTCGAGGATAGAAAATTCTGTTTGAGGATAGAAAATTCTGTGTGAGGATAGAAAATTCTGTTTGAGGATAGAAAATTCTGTTGAGGATAGAAAATTCTGTTTGAGGATAGAAAATTCTGTTTGAGGATAGAAATTCTGTCTTGAGGATAGAAAATTCTGTTGAGATAGAATCTGTTGATAGAAAATTCTGTGTGAGGATAGAAAATTCTGTTGAGGATAGAAAATTCTGTCTGAGGATAGAAAATTCTGTCTGAGGATAGAAAATTCTGTCTGAGGATAGAAAATTCTGTCTGAGGATAGAAAATTCTGTCTGAGGATAGAAAATTCTGTCTGAGGATAGAAAATTCTGTCTGAGGATAGAAAATTCTGTCTGAGGATAGAAAATTCTGTCTGGATAGAAAATTCTGTCTGAGGATAGAAAATTCTGTGTGAGGATAGAAAATTCTGTGTGAGGATAGAAAATTCTGTCTGAGGATAGAAAATTCTGTTTGAAGATAGAAAATTCTGTCTGAGGAAAGTAACTGCGTCTGAAGTCTGGATTTCCAATTGGTTTTGATATGTTTGTGTGAAAAGACTAGACCTTACTCCAGTTTATTGTGAGACATTTGTGTGAAAAGACAGAGACTTGGTTCCCATTGGCGTTACTATGTGTGTGTGTGTGTGTTTGAAACGGGGAGGGGAGGGGGGAGCTAGACCCTGTTTTGATCTTGTTAATATGTTTGTTTGGAAATACGACACTTTGTTTTGGACTGATATGGCTTCAAAAAAACAAAAGTTAGATTTGTTCTGATTGGTGTTCATTGATTGACATGTTTGTTTGGAAGAAAGACAGAGAAATAGAAGAAAAAAAAATTGTTACGTGTTGGGAGTTTTAAGATATGGGACTAAATGTGATGAAGTCGTAAGGTGCGCACCCAAAATTATTAGTGCCATGAAAATAGAAATTTCTCTTCGTGTGGGAGTCAGTCTGTGTACCCTTCTTTCCACGGTTTGTGTTTGTGAAGTGTGTGTGTGTGTGTTAAGTAATTGGACTGAGGAGCTTGATAACACGGAACCATGCACACCAGCCAACCACACAACACGGAGTGTGTCAAGTATTGTTGTAGCCAAAGATGCGAGTAGACTGTCCAGCAGAGAGGGAGGAATTGTCTGGTTGTTTTGTAATAATTATCCCAAGTTCTCATATTTAGCCAGTTGTTTTCTTGAGTGTTTAACTGTGTAAAAAAAATTTTTTTTAAACCCAACACAAAAAAACCCACATGTAGCCCCTGTGTGTTCTGATGAGCAAACGAACCCTGTCCGTTAATCTGTCAGTGTGATACCAATGTTAATTTACCCCCGTGAAATGGTTGACAGTTATCTGCATGTTACATATTATTACTACTACTATTATTATTATTATGATAATTATATATTGTTCGGTTGGAACAATGTTGGTGTATGCAATGGGTGTTTGTATGGTCATATGGTATTCTCTATCTCTCTCTTTCTTTCTTATCATGTATGCCATTCAATCCACTTAGGCCTTTTTTGAAGAAGGAAAAAAAAAAAAAAAAGTGTGTACTTTGTGCTATATGATATATATAATATATATATACTAGTTTTCATGTGAAAAATTTCGTCCAGTGTTGTTGAGTTATTTCATGTTATTATGACTTTGGTATGGTAAAAAATTACTATAGGGAGTGTATTCACAACTTTGAGGGGGGGGCGGATTTGGTGTGGATGGGTATTTTTTCATACTTTGTTGTTATTAGAATTTTGATAAACAATAATACTATGAAATGTATTCACTACTTTTGGGCAAGAATCTGGTGTGTAAGGGTGTTTTCTTCACGTTGTTTCTTTGTTATTGTTCAGGTTAGAATCTTGTTCTCAAAACCCTATTTCCATAGAATATACAAAAACCAATGTCTGCCACTGCCATCTTCAACTTAGATATCACTGGTGGTCTGTTTAAAGATGTCATTGGGTTTCTTTATTTTCACTGGTCCCTTTATAAGCTTTTACTGATTTTCTTTATATTACTGGTCCCAGTATGAGCTGTCACTGATTTTCTTTATATCATTGATCCCTTTATGAGCTGTCACTGATTTTCTATATATCACTGGTCCCTTCATAAGCTTCCACTGATCTTCTTTATATCACCTGTCCCTTTATAGGCTTTCACTGATTTTCTTTATATTACTGGTCCCTTCATAAGCTTCCACTGCTCTTCTTTATATCACCTGTCCCTTTATAGGCTTTCACTGATTTTCTTTATATTACTAGTCTCTTTATGAGCTTTCACTGATTTTCTTTATATTACTGGTCTCTTTATGAGTTGTCACTGATTTTCTTTATATCACTGGTCTCTTTATTACTTTTCATTGATGATTTTCTTTATATCACTGGTCTTTATTAGCTGTCACTGATTTTCTTCATATCACTGGTCCCTTTATAAGTTGGCTTTGAGTTTCTTTATATCACTGGTCTCTTTACGAGCTGTCATTGCTTTTCTTTTCCCTCAAAAGCAGTGAGTACGTATCAGGGTGGATCTCAAAAAAAGTTAAAATCAGCAAAAAGTGTCGGGACATTAATTCTGTAGAAAAGAATCCTTAATTTCTACCCATTTCTTTGCTGTTTTGTTGGGGGGTTCTTTTTCTGTCTCCTGGCTCCATCTTCTTTTCTTTTCTTCTTTGTTTTATTCTAGTTTTTGTTTTACAGGTCTTACGCTGTATTTTGGTTGTTGTTGTTTTTTTAAACTCTCAGTATATTGTTAGGGTCTAGAATCTTTGGGAGGGCTGCACTTTTTTGTGCCTAAGAAATTTTGAATAAGTGTTGATTTATTCCCTGGGGTTTTTTTTTTAGATGTGGTTTTGTTTTTGCTTTTTTTTTTGGGGGGGAGGGGGCTGAGAAAGGGCAATTATCTATATGATACAAATCTAAATGGATTTTTTTTACTTAAGAATTTTTGTTGTTTTCTTTAGTATCAAATATGTTTCTTCTTACATTTCTTTCTTTCTTGTTCCCCTAACAGCACTAAGAAGCTCACATGAGGAGCATATTCTAGGGTGTTTTTTTTTTTTAGTTGTAAGCTATTTCCAGCTGTAAGGGACAGGATAGCTCAGTGGTCAGAGCACCTGTGCTCCCGAAGCGAAGGTTAAGCAGCATTGAGCGTGGTTACCTCGTGGATGGGTGACCGTTTGCGCACCTTGGCTTCAGTACAGTCCCCCCAGTTCACCCAGCTGTGAATGGGTACCTGCCCTCTTTAGGGTCAGGGAAGGTAAAGCAGACAGGGAGAGGAGATGAGCGCCACCCTCAACATGCTGGCCCCTGGAGGATCCGAGGTCTTTGACACCTCATCCCCTATGACCACACAGGTTTTGGGAAACACCTTTACCTTCAATTTAACGTCTTCAATTTAACGTCACCTTTACCTTTACATCCACCTGTGCCTAGATTTTGTTCTTTATTCCATTTTCAGAATTTATAGATGACAAAACTGTAGAGTGTACAGATATCATGTGGTAGGATATAATTATTGTGTGAAGTTGGGGTTTGTTTGTTTTTTCTTCTTTTTATTTGTTTTGAAGCGTTTTCATTCTGAATATTTATGACCATGGGGGTCAGCTGGTTTGTAAAGTGACAGATTATGGAACAGTAAAGGTTGGTGTCTTGTGCACAAGTGCATTCCCTCTTGTTGATGCTATGTTTGTGTGTGGGCATAACAATTATGGAGGGTTTTTTTTGTTTTTTTCAATCAATAAACGGTGACATAAAAAGTGATACATACATACATATTTTCAAAGTCAGACTGCTCCCATCTTAATCGCGGGCACTAAGGGTTGTATAGCATAAATCTCACCATTGGTGGACCTGGAGCTCTAGCCAAGAAACGATGAAAAAATCCATATCATACATACATACATACATACATACATACATACATACATACATACATACATACATACATATATACATACATACATACATACATACATGCATGCATACATACAGGCATACATACATACATACATACATACATACATACATACATACATACAGGCATACATACATACATACATACATACATACATACATACATATCATACATACATACATACATACATACATAAGTACGTACGTATGCATGTACATACGTACATACACACACGTATACGTACCTAAAAACAACAACAAATTAGATGACAAATAAATAAAACATGCACATAACAAATAGCTATATTAATTATTATATACAGTGTTAATCATCACTATTTGCAAGACGAAATCATTGTATCCGATCTCTTTTGCTGTTTGACGAATATGACTTCAAAAATTAATGGAAGAACTAATATATATATATATATATATATATATATATATATATCCAACTACGCCACAACCCCAAAATGATTTTTTAAAAATCAAATGTAATTCCCATTGACACACGGGCTAAGAACCCTGCTTGTTCAGACAATGATTCTATCATAATTAGTTCAGTTCTGATTGAAAAGAAGGTAAACGGATGGTAATATTAGTTGTTGTCTGTTTTCAAATCAACTTAAATCTCACGAATATATTTCAGACAGACTTGAAACGGTGGCTACGATTTTATTTCTTCTTCCTTCCTCTCCTTTGTTGTTTGTTCCTTTGTGGGGAGAGAGAGAGACAGAGAGAGAGAGAATGAACGAACAAACGAATGAATGAATGAATAATTCTTTATTTTTCAAGGGTAACAGAGTAAGAGTGAGAGAATGAGTGAATGAGTAATCTTTATTTTGCAAGGGTAACAGAGTAAGAGTGAGACAGAGTTCAGACTTTCTTTCTCTACGCCATACACAACATTTTCATATTTTATTTCTGACCCTCTTCCTAGGACAGCAAATAAAGCTCTGTGTGTGTTGGGGGGGGGGGGGGGGGGGGGTCGCGGGGTTTTTTTAATTTTTTTTTAAGTTTTAGTTTTGTTTGCTTTTGTTTTTTTTGGTTTGGTCGATTGGACATTTCTTGGTGTTTCGAGGGTTTTTTCTTTCTTTCTATTCTTCGGTGCTGTTTTTTTTTTGTTGTTTTGTGTTTATGCTTGTGTTTTGATATTTTGGTCTGTTTTTTTGTAAAACTTGCTGTGAGATGATTTGAATGTCGGAAAGTGTGTTTATGTGATAACGGTACCACACTAATTAATTTTTGATAAGAGCCATTATTACAATTTTTTAATATACAGGGATCAGTGGTCTGGGTGGTAGTCTTTTGGATGAGACGATAAACCGAGGTCCCTATGTCACACATCATTTTTTAGTGCACGTAAAGAACCCACGGTAACAAGAGGGTTGTCCCTGGAAAAAATTCTGTAGAAAAAAGCCACTGATAGAGAAACAAGGGTAGATGCAGACAGGAAAAGGAAAAAAGAATGGGTGGCGCTGCACTTGTGGCGACTTGCTCTCCCGGGGAGAACAGCCCGAATTTCACACAAGGAAATCTGCTCTGACATAAAGTGGTATAAATAAAGATTTTTTAAAAATAAATAAAACGTGTATTTCGCTGTTTATAGATTTTTCAAAAGAGCAGTTCAGATGTGTAAAGTTACCCAACAAACACACGCACGTATCACCACTGTTACGTTTTTCGTCTTCATCATCTGACGCTTCCACAACAATTGTTGTCTGTCATATGAGCGAAAATACGTTGCGCTGCTATTAAGCGCCTGACAAGTCAGGCCCAGCACATCCCACCTCGGCGTGGGAGAAAATGGTTATCTTTTTCAGCTTTGTTTGGAAAAAAAAAGACAAGGAGATTGGACAAAGAGAGCAGAAAATAGACGTGAAGGAAGTGACAAGAAGAAATGAAACGTGACAGAAAACAGAGGGGAGGATAGAAAAGAGGGCATTTTTAGCGCAAAATCTGCAGAAATGGGGATGCTATTTATACTTACAGGCCCCTGGCATTCCCACGGGAGAGTTTAAATTTTGAATATGCAGATTTTCAGATTACCAGCAAAATCAGAGGGGAGGATAGAAAAGAGGGAATTTTTAGCGAAAGGTGGGGATGCTATTTATACTTACAGGCCCTTGCATTCCACGGGGAGAGTTTAAATTTTGAATAGCAGATTTCAGATTACAAATCAGATTGATTCTTTTTTAACAGGAATGTAGTGGAGTGTTTTTTTATGAGGACATCATTATACCTTATAATTTGAGCATGGTAGTGTATCATAAAAATACTTTTGAACCCCTTTAGAATATAGTTCTATGTTGTCGATTAAAAAACAAATATCCCAAACAAGTCTTGTGTGAGTGTGTGTGTGGTTGTTACAATGTCAATGTGTTTGACGTCATGGTGATTGACTACAAAAGGATGCTTGAAAAATATGACGTATTTTTTTTCTGTGTAGTTGTTGAAGTGTTGTATGTAGATGTGGGCATGTGGTTGAATGGTGGTGGTAGGGAAGGGGGTGGGGGGTGGGGGGTTATATTTGTTTTGACAACTGATGCCTTTAGATATTTTGGGGGTCCCCGTGAAAACATCGTTGGTTGATATTCTACCAGCTGGTTTTGTTTTGTATTGTTCTTTGTTCAATTGTTTTATGCAGTGTTAATTTAGCACGGTGTACGTTGTATGCAGGCAAATAATGGGTTTGATGTAA
>CM060347.1:32252841-32255341 GCA_030674155.1 Stramonita haemastoma | reverse complement strand
TTTGGTGGGTTTTTTGGGTTTTTTTTTTTTGGGGGGGGGGGGGGTAAGAACTAGTTAAATGTGTTACTGCCATGCTTTTAATATTGCATGGTTTTTTTCATGATTTTTTTTTTTAAAGAACAAGTAGTTAAAATCTGCTACTTCCAAGCATTGGCATTTCCGCACTTTTTCTTCTTTTTTTTTTTCTTTTTTTTTGGGTGGGGGGGGTGGGGGTAAGAATTAGGTAAATGTGTTACTTCCATGTTTTAATATTTCACGGGTTTTTTATTTATTTTGCTTTTTTTTTTTAAAAAGAACATGTTAAATCTATTTCTTCCAAGCTTTGATATTTCACACTGGGTTTTTGTTTTCAATTTTTTGTAACAGCAAGTTAAATCTGTTGTTTTCATGCTTTTAGTATTTCACGTTTTTTTTCCCCTTGCTTTCTGGGTTTGTTTGTTGTTGTATTTTTTTTTTGGGGGGAGAGAGAGAAGAAGTTAAATCTGTTTCTTCCATGCTTTGTCATTTTGCACGACTCTCTTTTTTTTAATTAACAGCTGATGCACATTGATTTTGATATTTGTTTATTATGTCACTAACCTGTTTGCCGCTGTCTTGCTTTATTGCTATGTCTGTTGTTGGTTTTTTGTATATGTCTGTGTGCCATTTTTTTGTTTGTATGTTTGTTGCTCTTTCGTGGTTTTTCTCTTCTTTTTTTTTTTTGGTTGGTCTGCTTTGGAAAGCTTTTGTAAACGAAAAAAATTGTGTTAGTTAGCAGTTTTAAATCAGAGTTTGTTTCAGAAATAAATACGGAATGGATCATTATATTTGAAAAACTTGGGCCCTGCGTTTGTTTGCTTTTTTTCTTCTGCCTCACGAATGCTTGTGTGTTGCTGTGTTGCCGCAACAAATGCTTGCTTTGCGAGCTCGCAACAACTGATGCTGCATTGCCCCTTAATAAGCTTTGGAATCTTGTTCGCATCGTTGACTTAAACTGTCTCTCCCCCCCCCCCCCCCCCCCCCACATCCCCCGAACTCCCCTCCCACCCATCCCCGGAGAGATGCCAGGTGCCCTGTCAGTATAAACAGCATCCCCCACTTTTCATGAAAATTCTGTGCAAGGCTATCCCCTTTTCTATCCCTCTCTTTCTTTTTTGCCATGCTCCGTTTTTCTTCTCCTGTCTCCTTCTTCTTGTCTATTTTCATTTTTCATGGTCCATTCTCCGGCCTTTATTTTACTTTTTTTAAATCCAGAAAGACTTACTAAATCTCTCCCAGGCCAAAGTCGAATACGCTGGGTGATGGACCTGACTTGTTGGGCGCTTAACGGCAGCGCAACGCATTTTCGCTCCTATGACAGACAATAATGTTTGCTGTCTGAGCCATCGACGAAGAATACCATTCTTAAATTTCATTATTAAGATCACTAAACAAAATCAAAATTAAAAGAAAAAGAGAAGAAAATAATAGCAACAGCAAAACAGAAACATAATTGAACGATCAGCAGGGGAAGACAATAATTACAAAGCAATCAACTACAATATTTTCTTTCTTTCTTTTTTCTCGTTCCTCGGCCAGAGCTCCGAGGTTCTTCACTTTCGCCTTCACCTGTCCCGTAGTCCTGCGGACCGTGGGGGCACAACTGAAGATTTTGCAACCAGCTTCCTCCACTCCCCACGGTCCTCCGCCCTCCGTAGTAGATCGTTCCACCAAGTGGATCGGTGGTCTAGAGGTAACGCGCCTTGCCTAGAAAGCAAAAAGTCCGGGTCGGAGTGTGCGGTGGTTCGTACCACGTTTGGGCCCGAAACTTTTCCCCATCCATTAGACCCTGAGTGGTGGTCTGGGCCCTAGTCTTTCGGATGAGACGATAAACTGAGGTCCCGTGTGTTACATTCACTATTTAACACTCGTAAAAGAACCCACGGCAACAAAAAGGGATTGACCCTGGCAACATTCTGTAGAAAAAAGCCACTCTGATAGGGAAACAAATACAGTTGCATACAGGGGAAAAAAATGGGTAGGCGCTGCACTTGTGGCGACGCGCTCTCCCCCGGGGAGAGCAGTCCGAATTTCTCGCAGTGAAATCTACTGTGACATAAAGTGGTACAAAATACAATCTACAAGGCCTGTCCACTCTCCGAGGTTCATCAATGGTGGGATTTGTACGTTAACGACTGTTTGATACCCACCGTGAAGGTAACCACATTTTGATTAGGAGATTGTATGCTGGGTATTCATATGAACGCTAAACGTGAATGATGGGATCTTTAACGTGCATATTCCATCTTCTGCATGTTTATAACTACACACAAAGGGAAGCAAGGGACCGGCAGGTATGCACATGAAGTTGACCTGTGAAATCGTAGCAAACCGCTCCCTTAACTCACCAGACTTATTTCCTTAAATAAATAATAAAACAAGTCTGGTGAATGAAGGAAGGGGGTTGCTACGATTTCCCAAGTCAACTTTATGTGCAGACCTGCTAGTGCCTTCATTCCCTTCGTGTATATATAGACGTGTA
>CM060347.1:32230341-32242841 GCA_030674155.1 Stramonita haemastoma | reverse complement strand
ATTCAAAGACGAAGAATGCAAAGAAAAAGAAGAATGCAAAGAAGAAAAAGAAAAATACAAAGAGGAAAAAGAAGAATGCAAAGAAGAAGAAGAAGTATAGCAAAGAAGAATTGCAAAGAAGAATTCTGAAGAAGGAGACGGATAAAAAAGAATGCAAAATATAATGCAAAAAGGAAGCACAAGAATGCAAATACAAAGGTGAAGACAAAAAATGCAAAGAAAAGTAATTGCGAAGGAGAATTGCAAAGAAGAAGAAGAATGCAAAGAAGAAGAAGAATGCAAAGAAGAAGAATGCAAAAAAAAGAAGATTACAAATACGAAGAAAAATGCAAAGAAGAAGAAAAAGAAAAATATATAGACAGAGAGACAAGGATGATGATGAAAACATAGAGGAAAAAGAAGAAGAAAGAGAAGGAGAAGAAAGAAGAAAACACAATTAAAAAAAGGAAACAGTAAGCTCCAGATAAAAACAATGCCAAATGCAATTTCCATATCTGTCTGCCCATAAATCTGCATACATCTCTTTCAGAAAATGTATCTGCACAGCAGGGGAAATGGGGGGGGGGGGAAAGAGAATACTAAAACAAACGACAGTAGAGGGAGAATGATGAAAAGAAAGGAAAGGAGAAGAAAGGGGAGGAGGAGGAGGAGGAGGAAGGGAAGGGAAGGGGTAGAGAAGAAAAAGGAGGAGGAGGAGGGAGGGAGGGAGGAGGAGGAGGAGGAGGAGGAGGAGGAGGAGGAGGAGGAGGAGAACAAGATAAATACAGAAGATGGTGATCCTTTGGAGTCGATCCTCCCTCCTCTCCCCCTTCTCGTCTCTCTCTCTTTTCTCTGTCTGTCTCTGTCTCTCTCCTCTCACTCCCCTCTCTCACTCTCCCTCTCTCTCTCCCTCTCTCTCTCTCACTCCCTCTCCTCCCCCCCCCCCTCTCTCTCCCCCCTCTATCTCCCCTCTCTCTTCTCTCTGTCTCTCTCTCTCCCTCCTATCTCTCCTCCCTCTCTCCCCCTCTCTCTCTCACTCCCCTCTCTCTACCTCTCTCTCCCTCTCTCTTTCCCTCCCCCCTCTCTGTCTGTCCTCTCTCTCTATCCTCTCTCTCCTCTCTCTCTCTTCACTCTCTCTCTCTCTCTCTGTCTCTTCTCTCTCTCTCTGTCTCTCTCTCTCTCTGCCCCCCCTCTCTCTCCCCCCTCTCTATCTTCCCCCCCCCTCTCTCTCTCTCTCTCTCTCTCTCCCCCCTCTCTCCTCTCTATTTCCCCCCACTCTCTCTCCCTCTCTCTCAGCCCCCTCTCTCTTCCTCCCCTCCCCCCTCTCTCTCTGTTCCCCTTTCTCCCTCCCCCCCCTCGTCCCTCTCCCCCCCCCTCTCTCTTTCCCCCTTTCTCTCCTACTTCTCTCTCTCCTACTCTCTCTCTCCCTCTCTCTCCCTCCCCCCCTCTTTCTCCCTCCCTCTCTCTCCCCCTCTCTCTGTTATCCGTTTCCCGTCTATCATTCTTCCTGTTTCCTTTATCATATATAGTGTGACATCACAATGGTCTGTGAAACATATGTATGCCCTCCGTTACAGCACCCAGACATGAAAAGAGCATTATTGATTGTTTTGTGTCTCTAAATTATTCGCTTTTCAAGACTTTCTTCTTCCTCCTCTTCCTTCTTCTCCCTCTTGTTGTTGTTGTTCTTTTTTCTTCTTCTTCTTCTTCTTCTTCTTCTTCTTCTTCTTCTTCTTCTTCTTCTTCTTCTTCTTCTTCTTCTTCTTCTTCTCCTCCTCCTCCTCCTTCTCCTCCTCCTTCTTTTCCTTCTCCCTCACATACAATTAATCTAAGTCTAAGAAGTTCTGATGTAGCCAAGCTGTGCTTTTAGCCTAGAGAAGCTGATTCTGCTATTCAAACACTATTTTCATCTTCCTTTCCTCCTTCTCTTCTTTCCCTTCCTTTATTCAAGTCACTGCCCCCATTTCTCTACGTGTACATCCTTCAACAATCATGTCCTACATTTTTCAACATTTTTTTTCAGGCACATCGATGATTGCTCGTTGCAAGAGCTTCACTTCAATTTCTGAACCATTTCATGACAGATGATGTGCATTTCTTGCAAACTGTCAACAAGTATTGACACGCTCCATGACGAACTGCAGATTTCTTCCTTGGGGCTGCGTTCATGTTACATCACGTTCGTGACGTCATAATATCGAAAAGGGGAAGCAACTGCAGATAACTTGGGAATGTGAGAAATAAACATGGTTAAGTGTGTAATATAATGTCTGAGAAGAAGGTTGAATGTGTCAGATGGGTTTATTAGAGAGCAAAAGTTTATTCAAAGACGTTTTTGATATATATTGTTCATTGTTTAGTTGAGTCTCTTCCTAGTAAAGTGACAACAAAGCATATAGAATGTGTAAGATAAGATCTGTTTTTGTTGCCTGCACACACACACACACACACACACACACACACACACACACACACACACACACACACACACACACACACACGCACACACACACATACACACACACAAACAAACAAACACACACACACACAAACACGCGCTCGCGCAAGTACACACAAACACACACACATAAGATGGGAACAGATGACAAGATTTACAAAACTGCAAACACACGGGGACTGGATGTAGAAAGCACATGAGTGTTTATTCCATTATCCTTGCTATAAAGAATAAAAAAATAAACAAAATTCACACACACGCACGCACGCACGCACACACGCACGCACACACACACACACACACACACGCGCGCGCGCGCGCGCGCGCGCGTACACACACACACACACGCACACACTATTATCCTCGATATAAAAAGAATAAATAAATAAATAATAAAAAATAAAAACACACACACACACAACACACACACACACACACACACACACACACACACACACACACACACACACACACACACACACACACACACACACACACGCCGTGTGGCGCCCCCCTCCCCTACATACACACACTTTAAGTCAAATCCTCCGTCTCACACTGGTCTGGTCATTTGTCTGTCTGTCTGTCTGTCATCTGATTTTGTCCTCCATCCCGGTTTTTCCCCTTCCCTTTCCCCTTGTCCTGCTCCTATGGCTTTCATTTCCCCATCTCTTTTTCTTTTATTGTATAGCTTTGCGGCAGCCTCTTAAACAGACAGATGTATGCCATCTTCATAGCCTTCAGACATGGAAAGTGTATCAGGCATTGTTTTGTTTTAACTTGTTCTAATTTCTCGTTTTCGTCTCTTCCTCTTCCTCCTTCTCTCTATTTTGTATGTTTCCCCACTCTTCACAATAGCCTTTTTTCTTTGTTAGGTCTTCTTTTCTCTTCTTTTCATGATTCCTGTTTTCTTTCGTCTTTTTCTTTTTTCTTCTTGTTATTTTTGTTTTTCATCATCTTTTTGTGTTTTTGTTGTTGTTGTTGTTGTTGTTGTTGTTGTTGTTGTTGTTGTTGTTGTTGTTCTTCTTCTTCTTCTTCTTCTTCTTCTTCTTCTTCTTCTTCTTCTTCTTCTTCTTCTTCTTCTTCTTCTTCTTCTTCTTCCTCTTCTTCTTCTTCTTCTTCTTCTTCTTCTTCTTCTTCTTCTTCTTCTCTTCTTCTTCTTCTTCTTCTTTCTTTGCATTCTTCTTCTTCTTTGCATTCTTCTTCTTCTTTGCATTCTTCTTTGCATTCTTCTTCTTCTTTGCATTCTTCTTTGCATTCTTCTTTAATCTTCCCTCACATGCAAAATAATATCATGGAAATAAAAACTCTACATTCTTTTCAAAATCCGACAATTCATTAATAATGCAGTCAAGCTGAGCTTTAACAGAAGTTAAGTCTTCCAACAAACACTATTTTCTTTTTTTCTCTCTCTCTTTCCTTTCCCTTCCTTTCTTTCTCGATGTATCTGTCTGCCTATTCTATGTCTGAAGCCTTTATTCATTTATTTATTTATTCCTCTATATCGAGGATAATGGAATAAGCACTCGTGTGCTTTTAAAAATTTGTTTACATCCAGTCCAAGTATGTATGCAGCTTCGTAAATTTTGTCATCTGTTCCCACAAGCACATAATGGCCTACTCTTTCGAAAAGTGGAACAGGACTAAAGTGTTCTTCCTTCAATGAACATATCCGACATTCTTCAACCTTTTTCAAATCAGCCACATCGATTGCTGGTTTCAAGAGTTCCACTTCATATTAATTTTCTGAACCTTTCATGACAGATGATTGACATTTTCTTGCAAACCATCATCAACAAATATTGACGACACGTTCAATGACAAACTGCCTATTCCTCCCCCCTTGGTGTTGCTATTTTTGGCATGTTGGGTGTCCATGCTAGATTACGTTCGTGACGTCATAGTACAGAAGAAGGGGAAGCAACTGCAGATAACTTGGGGAATGTGAGAAATGACGAGGTAAATGTGTGCAATGTCTGGCTTTTGGTTCGTTTCTCGGCTACAGTTCCGGAGTTAAGCTATGGTGAGATGTTTTGTGCATGCAACTGTTTTTACCCCCGTCATTTAGGTTGCGGCATTTTGACTTCTGGGATGGCGTCTAAATATAACACCAGTGTGCGTTCGTTTTATTCGGTTCAGAATTTTGTCAGCATTCCTACCAGGTACGAAATGGCCTAGTCTTCCGAAAAGCGGAACGGGTTGTTAACGTGTGTGCAAGATGTTCTGCGTCCATTATTACGCTGGGCCTCGGTTTATAGTCGAGTCTTATCCCAAGGACTTCAACATTCAGTTCAATTTTTCGTCAAACTGTGCATAAATGAAGGCGAGGAATTGAACCCAGAGCCTCACGGTTTACTTGTTAGGCAGGTGAACATCTTAACCGTTCCTGACACGTTCTTTCTTCTGTTTCACTAAATGGAGAGAAATTAGAATGTTTTAAGCATAGACATTTAATAAAGCAAGTTGTGAAGTTTCTTCAAAGATACTGTCCACTACGCATGTTCTAAAAGAGAATTACAGTAGTCCAATCGTGAAAAGATATGACAAGCTTTATTTAATTTTTTTTTATTTTTTATTTTATACCATTTTATGTCACAGCAGATTTCTCTGTGCGAAATTCGGGCTGCTCTACCCGGGGAGAGCGTGTCGCCACAAATGCAGCGCCTACCATCGTTGTTTTTTTTTCCTGTCTACAACTGGATTTGTTTCCCTATCAGAGTGGCTTTTTTCTGTGGAATTTTGCCAGGGACAACCCTCTTGTTGCCGTGGGTTCTTTTACGTGCGCTAAATAATGATGTTAACACACGGGATATCGGTTTATCGTCTCATCCAAAAAGACTAGCACCCAGACCACCACTCATGGTCTAACGGATGGGGGAAAAGTTTTGGGCCCAAACGGGATTGGAACCACCACACACTCCGACCCGGTCTTTTGCTTTCTAGGCAACCTGTGTGGTCGTAGGGGAGCAAGGCATCAGAGACCTCAGCTTCTCTAGGGGCCAGCATGTTGATGGCGGTGCCCTCTCCTCTCCCTCACTGCTTTACCATCCCTGACCCTAAAGAGGGCAGGTACCCATTTACAGCTGGGTGAACTGGGGGACTGTACTGAAGCCATGGCGCGCAAACGGTCACCCATCCAATTGGCAACCACGCTCGATGCTGCTTAACTTGACAGGGGGAAAGCAGTGCTCTGACCACTGAGCTATCCCACCCCCCGTTTTAGAATACAGAACATCAAAGTAGTTCCAGACAGCAAATTGTCAATTTAAATATCAAGATGGTTCTTAGGGGAGAGATTGTATGTATAATAAAAAAAAAAAGTGTTTCTGTCTAAGATTTGTGAATAAGCCCAAAACGTTTCTTGTGAATGGTGGACAGGCAAATGATGATCAGTCTTTTGGTTATCCGTCCTTGTCTTTCGCTGTCTGTCTGTCTGTCTGTCTGTCTGTCTGTCTGTTTGTCTGTTTGTCTGTCTGTCTGTCTGTCTGTCTGTCTGTCTGTCTGTCTGTCTGTCTGTCTCTCTCTCTCTCCTCTCTCTCTCTCTCTCTCTCTCTCCCCCCCTCTCCCCTCTTCTTCTTCTTCTTCTTCTTCTTCTTTCTTCTTCTTCTTCTTCTTCTTTTCTTCTTCTTCTTTCTTCTTCTTCTTTCTTCTTTCTTCTTCTTCTTCTTCTTCTTCTTTCTTCTTCTTCTTCTTCTTCTTCTTTTCTTTTTCTTCTTCTTCTTCTTCTTCTCTTCATTTCTTCTTCTCTTCTTCGCAATTCTTCTTCTTCGCAATTCTTCTTCTTCGCAATTCTTCTTCTTCTTCGCAATTCTTCTTCTTCGCAATTCTTTCTTCTTCTTCTTCTTCTTCTTCTTCTTCTTCTTCTTCTTCTTCTTCTTCTTCTTCTTCTTCTTCTTCTTCTTCTTCTTCTTCTTCTTCTTCTTCTTCTTCTTCGCAATTCTTCTTCGCAATTCTTCTTCGCAATTCTTCTTCTTCTTCTTCGCAATTCTTCTTCTTCTTCTTCGCAATTCTTCTTCTTCTTCGCAATTCTTCTTCTTCTTCGCAATTCTTCTTCTTCTTCGCAATTCTTCATCCTTCATCCTTCATCCTTCTTCTTCTTCTCCTCCTCCCCTTTTTCTTCATCCTCATTTCTCTGTTCTTCCACAAACTGATTTTAAATGTTACAAAATTCAACATGTTTGCACTTGAAATTGATGTTGTAGATAAGTTTTTTTATTTTTTTATTTTTAAAGAAGGATGTGTAGTTAACCCATTCATTTCTCTTATACTTTTTCTTTCTTTTCACCTCAACCTGCTTTAGATTTTTCAACGACCCTGTTCTTCGTTCTGTCAAATTTTCTGCTGAATTCATTATTTATTTTTTTAATCTTCATAGCTGAAGTTTGTTTTTCTTCCCAAAGGCTACTTACTCTACGTGCATAAGACACATTTTCTTCCTTTTGAAAACTGGATAAATCAGGCAAAATGTATTGGAGTGATGATGATGATGATGATGATGATGATGATGATGACACACTATAATTATTTGTTTACAACTGAGGACAGTTTTTAGAAAGTTCTGTTCCTTGAGATTGTTCAGTGATCAAGCACTCACTCTCCCCAAGCTGAAGCTAAGCAGCGTTGAGCATGGTTATCTCTTTGATGGGTGCGCCTTGTCTTCAGTACAGTCCCCCATTTACCCAGCTGTAAATGGGTACCTGCCCTCTTTACAAACAGGGAAGGTAAAGTAGCGATTGAGAGAAGATAGGCGCTGCCATTAAGATGCTTGCAACAATTTACAGAAACGTACACACACGGGGGGATGGGATGTAAAAAAAAAAAAAAGAAAAAAAAATGCATGAATGCTTGTTTCATTGTCCTTGTAACAAAAGAATTTAGATTGTTTAAAAAAAAAACCCAAACCTTTTGGTGTGGAAAAGATTGCTCAAATATTTTGAAAAGTCTACGAGCGTTCAGGATACATATCCCATAAAATATATCCTGAGTTCTTTGGTATTTTGAAGCAAAATTATTTACTCATGAGTTAAAGAGTTTCCAAAAATTGTAAGGCAGTTATGACAGTCCTGGAAGAACCGTCCACAGGAAACCAGCACCGATTCAAGCATCGACAAGTTCCACAACTTCATAACTTCTGCATAAGTTGCTTCCCTTCCCTCTCTTTCCATTGACATTCATCTTAGAAAACGCTGCAGATGGGAGGTAACTATCACCAACTAGGGAACACCAGGAAGCGGAAATGAGCCGGATAAACTTTCACAACGGTTCACCAAAACGAGAAAAGTTGTGGAATTTATTGCAGAAGTGATGTTCCTTAGATAAGGAAAGTTGTGAAGTTTTCTAGTCGATGTAATGTACCTTTGGAGACTGTTGGGGAAATATGAACTAAGGAAATGTATTCCTGCTGTCTACTAAGATAGGCTGTCTGTCTGTTGGTTTGTCAACGTGTGTGTGTGTCTGCATGTTTGTGTGTCTATTTGCTTGTTTCTCTCTCTTTCTCTCCTTCCCCTCTCTCTCTCTCCTCTCTCTCTCTCTCTCTCTCTCTCTCTCTCTCTCTCTCTCTCTCTCTCTCTCCCCCCCCCCCCTCTCTCTCTCTCTCCCCTCTCTCTCTCTCTCTCTCTTGTCTCTCTCTCTCTCTCTCTCTCTCTCTCTCTCTCTCTCTCTCTCTCGTACTGCGTAAAGTTTCATTGTTTAGTATCTTTTCAACTTGATGTATCCCTGAAAAGGGCGGGGACTGGATGTAAAAAGCACACGAAAGCTTATCTATTATCCTCGAATAAAATACTTTGCCTTGCCTTGCCTTGCCTTGCCTTGCCTTGCCTTGCCTTGCCTTGCCTTGCCTTCTCTCTCTCTCTCTCTCTCTCTCTCTCTCTCTCTCTCTCTCTCTCTCTCTCTCTCTCTCTCTCTCTCTCTCTCTCTCTCTCTCTCTCTCGCTCGCTCGCTCGCTCGCTCGCTCGCTGCTGCTCGCTGGCAATTTGAAGACCCGGGTTCGATTCCCGTTTGAGATAATTTTTCTCCTGGAGTTAACATCAGTGCTGACTCCACTCTCCCCAAAGTCCTTCGAATGTGACTATAAATCGAGGCTCCGTGTGTGAACGCACGCAGAACATCTTGCGCACACGTTAAGTCTTGCTCCGCTTTTCGTAAGAGTAGGCCATTGTATGCCGGTGGGAACAGATGACATTTACAAAACTGTATACACAAGGGAACTGGATAAAAAAAAAAAAGCACATGAGTGCTTATTCCATTATTCTGGTTATAAAAAATAAACAAAAATCTCTCTCTCATAAGCGAGAGAAACTTCATTATTTATTTTGTTTATACAATACTGTTAAAACAGATAAGAAAACAAAATTTAAAATCCCACATATCAAGAGGGAGGAGAGTGTCAAGAATATTGACACATTTTACAGGATTTCTGAACCCTTCCTTCACCTTCACCTGTCCCGTAGTCCCGTGGACCGTGGGGGCACAACTGAAGATTTTGCAACCAGCTTCCTCCCCTCCCCACGGTCCTCCGCCCTCGGTAGCAGGTCGTTCCACTCAAGGCCTGTCCACTCTCTGATGTTGTCTTCCCATCGTTTCCTCTGTCTGCCTCTTCGTCTCCTTCCCTTTACTGTTCCCTGTGGGACAGTCTTGGCCAGTCCAGATGATCGTATGACGTGCCGTACCAAGCGCTCAAACAGCAACTATTGATGTCAGTCATTTTTATATATTTTCATTTGTATTTTTATTCTTTTATAGCGAGGATAATGGAATAAGCACTCATGTACTTTTTATCATCCAGTCCCCGTGTGTATGCAGTTGTGTAAATATTGTCATCTGTTCCCACTAGCACACAATGGCCTACTCTTACGAAAAGCGGAACAGGATTTAACGTGTGCGCAAGATATTACAGGATTTAACGTGTGCACAAGATGTTCTGTGTGGGTTTGCACTTGGGCCTCGGTTTGATGATGGCATTTACAAAACTGCATACACACGGGGACAAGATGTAAAGAAAAGCACATGCGTGCTTATTCCATTATCCTCAATATAAAACAATAAATAAATAAATAATAAGTAAATAAATAAAAATACTGACAAGACTCCTACCATCCTTCATAGTGGACTTAAACATGAAACAAATCATCTCTATCAATAAACAGAGAACCCCCCTCCCCCTCCCCCCCCCCCCACACACACAGGAGCAAGCTCTTCATGTCAGTACCTACATTCCTAACCCCTAGCAGACAATGAACATCGACCCATTATAATAATTAACACCACAGCACGTGAAACACGTGAAGCCCGCCACTTGTCTGGTTTCTGCTGGCAACTGCCCAACAATTGGAAACAGAGTCTGAACACCTTACTTTCTGACCTGAGACAGACTGTAGGAATGTGGGGAGGAACGGGGGGGGGGGAGGAAGGGGGGGGGGGGGGGAGAACATAATTGGGAAACACTGCAGCAATGTGAGGGGAGAAGGAAGGAGGGGAAAGGGGGAGAACAGAGTTGGGAAACATTGCAGGAAAGGAGAGGAGATGGAAGAGGGGGAGAGAGAAAGTGAAGAGAGAGAGAGAGAGGAGAGAGAGAGAGAGAGAGAGAGAGAGAGAGAGAGGAGAGAGAGAGAGAGAGAGAGAGAGAGAGAGAGAGAGAAGAGGAGGGGAGGGGGTGAAGGCTTGGCTGAATCATGTTCAGAATTCCAGTGATTCCAGATTCCAGGGATTGTTTTTTTCTTGGAAACAAGAACTGTTTTAGTGTGTGTGTGTGTGTGTGTGTGTGTGTGTGTGTGTGTGTGTGTGTTTTGTGTGTGTGTGTGTGTTCGTTTTAACATCTATCCACTAAAAAGTGATTTTAGACAGAATGTGATATTATTCCTTGCATACCTTTTTTTTTTAGAGAGCTTGTAAAAAGATCACAGGGTTGGGACGGGATAGCCTAGTGGTCAGAACATTGTACTGACAATTTGACGACTGGGTTTCGATTCTTGTTTGAGGGGATTTTTCCCTGGAGTTAACATCAGTGCTGACTCCACTCTCCCCAAAAGTCCTTCAGATGAGACTATAAACCGAGGCTCCATGTGCGAACACACGCAGAACATCTTGCACACACGTTAAATTCTGTTCTGCTTTTCGTAAGAGTAGGCCATTGTGTGCTGGTGGGGACTGATGACAAGATTTACCAAGCTGCATACACACGGGGACTGGATGTAAAAAAGCACAGAAGTGCTTATTCCATTTTCCTCGATATAAAAGATTTTTTTTTTTAATCACAAAACTATTGAGGGAGTGAAAACCAGAATTGAAAATGCTACCGAGCCATATGAAGAGCTCCGGACTTCAGAAAAAAAAAGCCAAACAACTGAAGTGGTACGGGCACATCACACGAACATCTGGACTGGCCAAGACTGTCCTACAGGGAACAGTAAAAGCAGGGAGACATAGAGGCAGACAGGGAAAACAATGGGAAGACAACATCAGAGAGTGGACTGGCAAGGATTTGCTAGGGAAAGCTGGAAACTGCGAGGAGTGGAGGAAGCTGGTTGCAAAAATCTTCAGTGGTGTCCCAAAGGCCTACTAGACTACAGGACAGATGAAAGTGAAGAGAAAAGAAGTTTCTGCCCAGAATTGATTTACGCTTCTCAAAGAAAGAATATAGTGGGCCAATGGGGTGCTTGGAAGACAAGGGGGGAGAGGGGGAGAGGAGAGGGGGAGATTCCCTGGGCGTGTTTTCAAGAAATATTACAGTCAACTCTTGCAAATAATGCATGTAGATAAGCAAGTATGCAGTGAGATAGACAGTAAAGTTATGGAAATATGCACGCATACACACAAGCATAATTATATATATGCATCCACATAATTATTATCCATGCACGCACACACGCACCCATGAACGGACGCCCATGCAAACACACACACAGACACGCATGTATATGCACAGACAAACACAAAGACACATAAAGACAAAGATACACACAGACGCACAGACACATACACACACACACACACACACACACACACACACACACACACACACACACACACACACACACACACACACACACACACACATTCACACACACACAGAGGAATGATGGCATGTGCATGTGCGTACGTACACACACATACATACACACACACACACACACACACACACACACACACACACACACACAACACACACACACACACACACACAGATACAGACACAGATACAGACACAGATACAGACACACAGATATATATATATATATATATATATATATATATATTATATTATGGTATGCACAGGTGCACACTCACACACAAATACACGCACGCACACACATATCCACACACACACACACACACACACACACACACACACACACACACACACACACACACACACGATAACTCATACAGGAACATTCAGAAAACAATGCAAAATAAGCGAGAAGAAATGTTAGCGTGAAAGATGAACTGTTACAGCTGAGACTGTACATCAGATTCAATCTCTACTTTAGCACGTGTGTGTGTGTGTGTGTGTGTGTGTGTGTGTGTGTGTGTGTGTGTGGTGCGTGTGCGTGTGCGTGTATGTATGTGTCTGTGTGTCTGTGTCTGTGTCTGTGTCTGTGTGTATAATTATTATGTCTGTGTAGGTATGTATGTGTGTGTGTGCATCTGTGTGTTTGTGTCTGTGTCTGTGTCTGCGTTTGTGTGTATATGTGTGTATGTATGTATGTGTGTGTGGTTAGTGTATTATTGTGTGTGTTAGTGGATGTGGTAGGGTGTTGGTGTTAGTGTGTTAGTGTGTTAGTGAGTGTGTATGTGTGTGTTTGTGTGTGTGTTTGTGTGTGTGTTTGTGTGTGTGTGTGGTTGTGTGTGTGTGTGTGTGTGTGTGTGTGTGTGTGTGTGTGTGTGTGTGTGTGTGTGTAAAAGACAGAGAGAGGGGGGGAAGAGAAAGACACACACACAAAGAGAGAGAGAGAGATAGAGAGAAATAGAGAGAGAGAGAGAGAGAGAGAGAGAGAGAGAGAGAGAGAGAGAGAGAGAGAGAGAGAGAGAGAAGAGAGAGAGAGAGGAGAGAGAGAGAGAGAGA
>CM060347.1:32220341-32222841 GCA_030674155.1 Stramonita haemastoma | reverse complement strand
CGGGAGGAAAAAAGAAGGGAGATTTTTTTAAAAGGACATGACAAGACTGAAAAAGAGAGAGAGAGAAACCAAGAAAGAAAGCAGTTTAAAAATGGCATTGTAGTAGTAGTAGTAGTAGTAGTAGTAGTAGTAGTAGTAGTAGTAGTGGTAGTGGTAGTGGTAGTAGTAGTAGTAGTAGTAGTAGTAGTAGTAGTAGTAGTAGTAGTAGTAGTAGTAGAAGATGCAGCAGCACTAGACTAGCAGTAGTAGTAACACTAGGAATAGCTGTATCATTATTTATTTATTTGTTCTTTTATATTGAGGACAATGGAATTACCACTCATAAGGGTTTTTTTTTTACATCCAGTCCCCCTATGTATGCAGTTTTGTAAATCTTGTCATCTGTTCCCACCGGCACACAATGGCCTACTCTTACGAAAAGCGGAACAGGATTTTAACGTGTGTTAACAAAGTCATTAAATGATCATCATCATTATAGTATTATATTATTTTTACAGATTAACTTTGGCAAAAATAATGCCCACAGAACAGGTATTGAGCACCACAGGTAGAGAGGGGCACAGAGTGCAGACGTGGAAACGATATTGAAGAGGGATTTATCTGAGCATGTCGTTTCCATCCTTTTCTTTTCTTGCTCTGCTGTCTTGGCTTCTCTTTGTGTTTTGTCTTGGAGGTTTTATTTTATTTCTTTATGCTTTTGATATCCTTGTTTCTCTGTATTCTGCATGTCTGGTGTCTTTATTTCGTTTCTGTTTTGTTTTGTTTGCGCTTGGAGTATCTCTGTTTTAGTTTTTTATTTTTAATTGTTTGCTTTTTTGGGAGGGAGGGGTGTGTGTGTGTGTGTGTGTGTGTGTGTGTGTGTGTGTGTGTGTGTGTGTGTGTATGTTGTGTGTGTTTGTGTGCTTCTTATTGCTTTTTTTCATTTTGTTTTTATTCAAAGTTCTGAGTACTCGTTTGTTGTTTCTTTACTATTTAAAATTTAATCTGCTTTCTATCTTTTTCCTTTGTGTTTTTAAGGACATGATACCATTGTTTTGTTGTTGTTTTGGGGTTGGATTATCTTGTTGTTGTTTTTTTCACTTGGTATGCCTGTTTTTCAGTTTTTTCTCTTATTAGGTTTCCTCTTTTTCGTTTCATTTCTGATTATACCTACTCTCTCTCTCTCTCTCTCTCCTCTCTCTCTCTCTCTCTCTCTCTCTCTCTCTCTCTCTGTCTGTCTGTCTGTCTGTCTGTCTGTCTGTCTGTCTGTCTGTTTGTCTCTGTTTGTCTCTCTGTCTCTTTCTCTCTCTCTCTCTCTCTCTCTCTCTCTCTCTCTCTCTCTCTCTCTCTCTCTCTCTCTCTCTCTCTCTCTCTCTCTCTCTCTCTCTCTCTCTCTCTCTCTCTCTCTCTCTCTGGATGTCTTTTCTTAATCGGTTTTTCCTTTCTTTCAGATAAATGGTCTTCATTAATCCTTTTACTAATTTTGTATACGTTTTGTCATTTTCTTTTCTTTTTCATTTTTGATATATGTGTCGGTTTCAATCACTTCAGAATTATTTTTATTACTTTTAAAGCATGTAAAGCTTGTTCTTTTCTTGTGTTCATTTTTTTCACATGGGGGTGGGGGGAAGGAGGGGGAACTGGCGGGATTTGGGGGTAAGGATTAAAGGGGGGGGGGGGCAGGAAACTGAAAAACTGTGGTTCAAGCATCAGATTTTTATTCTGACCATCATCTGAGAACATTGGTTTGCATCTCCGATGTAGGTTGAAAATTCAGTATGCTGAAAATTCTCTCTCGCTCTCTTCCCCCCGCCCCCACCCTTTTTTTTTTTTAGTTGCCATTTTTTGTTTTGTTTTTGGTTTTGTTGTGTTGCTGCATCATCTTCCATAACTGTGCCTGTCCTGCTGTCCCCACGCGGCTCATTCCGATATCTCCCCTCCACAGCCCTACCCAGATTCGTTATGTCTCATCCTCAGGGTCGGAAGTCCACAGGGAGCCCATCAATATTTAGGCCGCCGTGGGGCCACCAGCCAGAGGGGCCCTGCACTTCTGCTGGGTCACTTTGGTGGTGTTCAGTGGTGCCTGTTCTGAGCTGACATACGCAGGACACCACCTACTAAGCCCCCTACTAACGACAGTATTAGCTCAGTCGCGGAGCCAGACTGAGTGAGTCACCCACCCGGAGTAGGATCACCACAACGTCCCTCCAGCGACCTTCTCCCGTGAAGCTCCAGCCCCAAAGGCTTTATTTATTTTATTTATTTCTTTTATTTCATTCTTTTATATCGAGGATAATAAAATAAGCACTCATGTGCCTTTTCATCCAGTCCCCGTGTGTATGCAGTTGCGTAAATATTGTCTTCTGTTCCCACCGGCACACAATGGCCTACTCTTACGAAAAGCGGAACAGGATGTAATGTGTGCGCAAGATGTTCTGCGTGCGTTTGCACACGGGGCCTCGGTTTACAGTCTCATCCGAAAGACTTTTGAGGGGAGTGGAGTCAGCACTGATGTTAACTC
>CM060347.1:32212421-32217741 GCA_030674155.1 Stramonita haemastoma | reverse complement strand
GATGGATGGATGGATGGATGGATGGTGATGGATGGATGGATGGATGGATGGATGGATGGATGCATGTGTATGTGTGTATGTGTTGGTATTGTATGCATGTATGTATGTATGTATGTATGTATGTATGTATGTATGTATGTATGTATGTATGTATGTATGTATGTATGTATGTATGTATGTATGTATGTATGTATGTATGTATGATGTATGTATGTATGTATGTATGTATGATGTGTGTATGTGTATGTGTTTGTATGTATGTTTGTATGTATGCATGCATGTATCTGTTGGTATGTATGTGTGTGTGTGTAAGTGTGTGTATGTGTTGGTGTGTGTATGAATCCTTCCCAAAGTGAAAACTAATTATGAGAAAGAATTGCCAAAACTATAATTGCAAAAGGAAAAGGAAAAATAGTAATAAAAATGATGAAAAATATGTAGATGAGGAGGAGAAAGGATAAGAAGAACAAAAGAAGAAATAATTAATGTGTAAAATCTAATAGCATCAACAAAAATGAAAAAAAAAACACAAACACATACGTGCGTTCTTTTACGCAGACACAAACATGCCACACACACACAAACATACACAGATACACACACACACACACACACACACACACACACACACACACACACACACACACACAACACACAAACACAAACACACACAGACACATGCACACATGCACGTACACACACGCACACATGCACGTACACACACATGCACACACACACACGCACGCCCGCTCGCACGCACGCACACACACGCATACGCACACAGACACGCTACACAATATCACACCACGCCACGCCACACCACAACATCACAAGCTCACACGCACGCAAAGAGAGAGAAGACAGAGAGACAGATAGACAGACAGACACAGAGAGACAGAGATAGACAGACAAACAGAGAGAGAGAGAGAGAAGGAGAGACAGAGAGAGAGAGGGGGGGGGAAACAACCCAGACAGACAAACAGACAGACTGACAGAGACAAACAGACAGACAGAGACAGACAGACAGACAGACAGACTGATATAGACAGACAGACAACAGACGGACAGAGACGCAGACAAAGAATTTATGTACGTCAGTACAAGACATTTCCCGGGAGACGTAAAAAGCGTACACTGAAATAGAAAGAGATCGAAGATCACGAGAAGCAAGAGAAGCAGAAACATAAAACCAAAACCAAACAATGCAGAAACACCACACAACAACACACACACACACACACACAAACCACACACACATACAACATACACACATACACACATACACACATACACACCACACGCACACACACATATACACATATACACACATACACACATGTCCACACACGCACCCACACATACACACATACACACATACACACATACACACATACACACATACACCACACATACACACACAACACACACTCACAGACATAAACTACACACACACCACACACATACACCACACACACACATACACACACACATACACACACACGCATACACACACACACAACGCACACACACACACACACACACACACACACACACACACACACACACACACACACACACAGCACAAAACACACAACACACATACACACACGCGCGTGCACACACACACGCACACACACACACACACACAAACACAATACACACATACGCGCGTGCACGCATACTAAGCATGTGCGGATATTGAGAGAGACAGACAGACAGACAGACAGACAGACAGAGACAGACAGACAGACAGACAGACAGACAGACAGACACACACACACACACACACACACACACACACACACACACACACACAACACACACACACACACACACACACACACACACACACACACACACACACACACACACACACACCACACACAGAAGACTTATAACGAGGAAAAGCAGGAGTGAAATCAGACAAAACAAAGAGCAGAAACAAAACCACTACAACACAATACAATACAATACAACAAAGAGTGGGAGAGAAGAAAGGAAGAAAACAAAAAAGTGAGGAGGGGGGGGGGGGCAGGGGGAGGAAGAGGAGAGAGGAAGGGGGTGGAAGAATCAGAGAAAGAGCTACTGTGTCATCCTGACCCCGGAGATATTGGAAGTCGGGTCAAAAGGTAGAGAATAAAAATAAAATTTAAGAAAATAGCAGAAAGGGGTGGGGGGGGGGGGTGGAGGGGTGGAGAGAGAGAGGGGAGAAAAGATAGTTAAAGTGAGAAAAAGGATTTTTTTTTTTCATGTTTATTCTCACAGAGAGAGAGAGAAGAGGGGTAGGGAAAGAGAGAGAGAGAGAGAGAGAGGAGAGAGAGAGAGAGAGAGAGGAGAGAGAGAGAGAGAGAGAGAGAGAGAGAGAGAGAGAGAGAGAGAGAGAGAGAGAGAGAGGAAGAAATAGAGAGAGAGAAGGAACGGAAAGAGACAGAGGGAGGTGAGAGAATGAATGAATGAATGAATGAATGAATGAATGAATGAATGAATGAATGAATGAATGAATGAATGAATGATTGATATGATTGATTGAAAGAAAAATCTTTGAATGAATGAATAATCTTTATAAGTAGTCACGTAGAGAGGCAGACAGACAGACAGACAGACAAACAGACAAACAAACAAACAAACAGACAGACAGACAGAGACAGAGAGACACAAGGAGAGAGATACAAAGACACAGAGACAAAGACAGACACACAAACACAGAGACACAGACACAGACACAGACAAACACACACACACGCACGCACGCACGCACGTGCGCGCGCGCCACACACACACCACACACACACACACACACACACACTCACACACACACACATACACACACACACACACACACACACACACACACACACACACACACACACACAACACACACACACACACACACACACACACACACACACACACACACATACACGGGTGAGAAGAAAAGGGAACTAAAATCAAACCACCCCAAAAACTGAAGCAAGAAGAAGAGAAAAAGGAGCTAGCAAAGCATGTCAAGGAAATGGCAATAACCTGGAGAGGAACGAGTGCAAACAAAGCATCGGACAAAGAAACAAGGCCAAGAGAAACAGAGATACAAAGAAATGACAGAGGGAAAGAGATAAAAATGAAAAAAACTCCAAAGCTATGAACAAAGATACAAAGATAGAAAAGAGGGGAAAAGGGAAAACTCCAAAGCAATGAACAAAGAAATGACAGAGGAAGAGAGATAAAATGGAAAACTCCAAAGCAATGAACAAAGAAATGACAGAGGACGAGAGATAAAATGGAAAACTCCAAAGCAATTATCAAAGAAATGACAGAGGAAGAGAGATAAAATGGAAAACTCCAAAGCAATGAACAAAGAAATGACAGAGGACGAGAGATAAAATGGAAAACTCCAAAGCAATTATCAAAGAAATGACAGAGGAAGAGAGATAAAATGGAAAACTCCAAAGCAATTATCAAAGAAATGACAGAGGAAGAGAGATAAAATGGAAAACTCCAAAGCAATGAACAAAGAAATGACAGAGGAAGAGAGATAAAATGGAAAACTCCAAAGCAATTATCAAAGAAAATGACAGAGGAAAAGAGATAAAATGGGAAACTGCAAAGCAATTATCAAAGAAATGACAGAGGAAGAGAGATAAAATGGAAAACTCCAAAGCAATGAACAAAGAAATGACAGAGGAAGAGAGATAAAATGGAAAACTCCAAAGCAATTATCAAAGAAATGACAGAGGAAAAGAGATAAAATGGGAAACTGCAAAGCAATGAACAAAGATACAAAGATAGAAAAGAGGGAAAAGGGGAAAACTCCAAAGTAATAAACAAAAATACAAATAGCCAAAAGAGGGAAGGGGATTCTCCAAAGTAATCATCCAAAATACAAAGAAATAAAAGAAAGAGAAAATTCCAAAGCAAACAAAAAAGAAATAAAAGAAAGAGAAAAAAGGGGAAAAAACTCCAAAGCAATAAACAAAGATACAAAGAAATTAAACAGGAAAAAAGGGAAAACTCCAAACCAATTAACAAAGAAACAAAAATAGAAAAGAGGGACTGCGAAACTCCAAAGCAATCAAAAAAGAAACAAAGAAAGAAAAGATTGAATCGTGAAACTCTAGAGCAAGTAACAAAGATACAAAGAAATAATAAAAGGGAAAGGGAAAACTCCAAAGCAATGAACACAGACGCAAAGAAACAAAGGAGGGAAAACATAAAACTCCAAAGCAATGAACAAAGATACAAGGAAATAAAAGAGAAAATAGGGCAAACTCCAAAGCAATGAACAAAGATACAAGGAAATAAAAGAGAACATAGGGCAAACTCCAAAGCAATGAACAAAGATACAGAGAAATAAAAGAGGGGAAAGAGAAAACTCCGAAGCAATTAATAAAGAAATCAATTAGAAAAAAGCAAACCTTCAACTTAATCAACAAAGATACAAAGAAAAGAGAAGAAAGGGAAAACTCTAAAGCAATGAACAAAAATGAAAAGATTAAAAAGAAAGAGTACAAATGCAGCACTCCAAAGCAGTTAGGAAAGATACAAAGCATTAAAAGAGGAAAAGGGAAAATTCCAAAGAAATCAACACACATACAAAAATACAAGAGAGAATGGGAAAACTCTAAAGCAGTTAACAAAGATACGAAGAAATAAAAGAAAAAAGAGGCAATGAGCAAAGATACAAAGAAAGAAACAAAGGAGGAAAAGGAAACTCCAAAGGAATCAAAACAAAGAAATAAAAGTTAAAAAGCAAATTTCCAGAAGTAATTAATAAAAATTCAAAGAAAAGAAAAAAAAGAGAAACATCAACAAAGAAATAAAGAACGAAAAGAGAGAGAGAGAGAAAAAGAGAAAACTTTAAAGCATGTGAACAAAGAAACAAAGAATGAAAATAGGGAAAAAAATACTCGAAAGCAACCAACAAAGAGACAAAAATAGCAAAAAGGGAAAAAGGGAAACTCCAAAGAAATTTAAAAAGTTGAAAAATGATCATTTTTTTAAGTGTTTAAAAAAAAAACTCCAAACTAATCAGCAAACATACAAACAAAGAAAAAGGGAAAACTCCAAAGCAATGAACAAAAATACCCCCAAAAAAATAAGAGGAAGAAAGGGAAATTTCAAAGCAGTCACTAAAGACACAGACATATCATACAAACAACAAAACAAGTTCCAAAGCAATAAACAAAGAGCAAAAATAAAAAGACAAAAAAATGGAAAACTTCAAAACAAACAACAAAGAAACGAAAGAGGGAAAGGGTAAACTACAATGCAATTTAACAAAGATACAAAGAAAAAAATTGAAAGGGAAAGTGGAAAGCAATCA
>CM060347.1:32199921-32202421 GCA_030674155.1 Stramonita haemastoma | reverse complement strand
TAGGCAAACAAACTACCACAACACACAAACACAGACAGAGACATGCAAGTACACACACACATACACATGCACGTACGCACACACATACACACACATATACACACACATGCACACAGGCAGGCACGCACACACACATACACACACACGCATGTACACACACACACTTTGTACTTGCACAGACGCACGCACAAGCACACACATACACACACACGCACGCACACACATACACACACGAACACACACACACACACACGTACACACATGCATGCATGCATCCACACGCACGCATGCACGCTCTCCTTAACACCCCCCTCCCCCACCCACACACGTGGACCCCCCCCACCCCTACACACACACACACACACACACACACACACACACACACACACACACACACACACACACACACACACACACACACACACACATATATATATATATATATACACACATACATTCCCTCACCCACACGAGCCAGCCAGATGTGCGAGAGAGTATGGGCATCTGTATTCTGCCAGCTGAGAAGGAAATGAACACTGACACATCAGAGGATTTTCAAGTAGGTACTTCAGCAATGGAGAAACATATAGATCCCGTTTACAGCTCCGCAGATAATTGGTATTTTGGGCATGGGGTTAAATTGTAGGGAGGGGGGGTAGGGGGTAGGGGGAGGGGTAGGGGACGGTGTGTGTGTAGGGGGGTGGTGGGGTGTATGTGTCTGTGTCGTCTGTGTCTGTGTCTGTGTGTCTATGTGTGTGTTGTGTCTGTGTCTGTGTCTGTGTATGTGTGGTCTGGGGTCGTGTGTTGTGTTGTGTGGGGGGGGGGTGTGGGGGGGGGGGTGGGGGGGGGTGAGGGTGTGTATGTGTGTGTGTGCGTGCGTGCGTGCGTGCGTGCGTGTGTGTGGGTGTGTGGGTGTATGGGTGTGTGTATGTGTATGTGTATGTGTGTGTTTTAGTGTTAGTGTTAGTGTGTGTATGAGAGAGAAAGACAGAGAGATAGAGACGGATTAAAGAGAGGACAGAGATAATGGCAGAGAGACAGAAAGACGAAAGAGAAGAGATAGATAGATAGATAGATAGATAGATAGATAGATAGATAGATAGATAGATAGATAGATAGATAGATAGATAGATAGATAGATAGACAGACAGACAGACAGACAGACAGACAGAGAGATAGATAGATAGATAGATAGATAGATAGATAGATAGATAGATAGATAGATAGATAGATAGATAGATAGATAGATAGATAGATAGATAGATAGATAGATAGATAGATAGATAGATAGATAGATAGATAGATAGATATGGCAAGGTAAGGCAAGACAAGGCAAGGCAAGGCAAGGCAAAATTCTTTTATTCGAGGATAATAGATAAGCACTCGTGTGCTTTTTTACATCCAGTCCCCGCCCTTTTCAGGGATAACATTAAGATAAAAAAAATAATAATAAAAATAATAGCCATAACTACACAACAACAATTATAATGATCCAAATACCAAAAGTAAGGAACCATACCAAGTATCAAACAACAGGCAAAAAATAACACAGAGATACAATATTAAGGTAATGTTATAAAAAGTCACTCATTCAGAAACGAAAATAAGAAGTAAGAATCAATGATAATTTTGATTTGAACAAAGAAAAAAACAAAAACAAAACAAACAAAAACAAAACAAACAAAAACAAAAAAAGCGCAATAATTAAAGAGCAAACATGAGAATATGATGAGGTTAAATGACTGAAAACATCAATCCACCACCATCTATCATCAAAATAGTCCCATAAAACATAAGATTTTGATAAAAGGGGGGGGGAAACAACAACAGCAGGTAAGGAATAAGACAGAGATACAATATTGAAGTAATGTTACAAAAAGGCACTCATTCTGAAACAAGAATATGAAGTAAGAATCAATAATGATTTTGATTTTTTTTTTTAAAGAAAAAAAAACAACCAAACAAACAAACAAAACACACACACACACAAAAACAAATAACCAAACAAAACAAAGCAACAAAAAAACAACAACAAAAAAAGGGGGCGCAATAATTAAGGAGCAAACATGAGAATACGATGAGGTTAAATGGCTGAAAACATCAATCCACCACCATCTATCATCAAAATAGTCCCATAAAACATAAGTTTTGATAAAAGGGGAGAAGCACAACAAAAACAGATATGAAAGAGAGAGAGAGAGAGAGAGAGAGAGAGAGAGAGAGAGAGAGAGAGAGAGAGAGAGAGAGAGAGAGAGAGAGAGAGAGAGGAGAGAGTGAGAGAGAGAGAGAGAGTGTGGTGTGTGTGTGTGTGTGTGTGTGTGTGTGTGTGGTGTGTTGTGTGTGTGTGTGTGTGTGTGTGTGTGTGTGTGTGTGTGTGTGTGTGTGTGTGTGTGTGTGTGTGTGTGTGTGTGTGTGTGTGTGTGTGTGTGTGTGTGTGTGTGTGTGTGTGCATTTCTCACTCATAGCTTCAAGATTATGTAGAAAAAGATCATGTGTATTT
>CM060347.1:32192421-32194921 GCA_030674155.1 Stramonita haemastoma | reverse complement strand
GTTTGTTGTTCTCTTTCTTCCTTCTCTTCTTTCTTCTTCTTCTTCTTCTTCTTCTTCTCTTCTTCTTCTTCTCTTCTTCTTCTTCTTCTTCCTTCTTCTTCTTCTCTTCAGAATTCTTCTTCTTCTTCTTCTTCTTCGCAATCTCTTCTTCTTCTTCTTCTTCTGCTTCTTCTTCTTCTTCTTCTTCTTTCTTCTTCTTCTTCTTCTTCTTCTTCTTCTTCTTCTTCTTCTTCTTCTTCTTCTTCTTCTTCTTCTTCTTCTTTGTAAGTCTTCTTCTTCGTCGTCGTCGTCGTCGCCATCGAATGCTCAGAGAGCAACTATTGTTGTCTGCCATATGAGCGAAAATGCGTTGTGCTGCCGTTAAGTGCCTGACAAGTCAGGCCCAGCGCATCCAATTTCTCTTATTAACCCGCAGTTCTGTTACCCCCCCCCCTCCCCCCCACCCCCGCTCCCCCCTCTGCTTTTTCAAATAAAGAAAATTATAGAACTCTACCTCTCTCCTTTTTGTTGTTGTTGTTGTTGTTTGTTTTGATGTTGTTGTTGTCAGGTTAAAGATATGATATAGATCTATCAATAGCCTGTATTCGCATTATCACATAATTATGTGCATGTTCGGAGGGAGGGGTAGCTAAGAGGGGCAGGATAGCTCAGTGGTCAGAGAAGTCGCTTGCTTTCCTCCAAGTCAAGTTATCACTCGCCTAAGCAGCATCGAGCGTGGTTACCAGTTGGATGGGTGATCGACCGTTTGCGCGCCTTGGCCTCAGTACAGTCCCCCCAGTTCACCCAGTTGTAAAATGGTATCCGCCCTCTTTAGGATCAGGGTAGGTAAAGCAGCGAGGGAGAGGAGATGGGCGCCGCCCTCAATATGCTGGCCCCTAGAGAAGCTGAGGTCTGTGATACCTCGCCTCTCTTACTACCACATAGGTTATGGGACACCTTTACCTTTACCTTTTGCATGTTCGAATACATCATTTTTTTTGGTTTTATCTATGTCAACATATCTGTGTAGAAATCTATAAAAAAAAATTGTATTGTATTGTTTTGTATTTGTTTTGTTGGCTTTCTTTGTTTCTTTCTCTGTTCGCTTCATCACCTGTTTCTTTCTTAAGGGCTAGCCTTCACTTGTTTTCCACCACTACCATTTTCTGAAGAATTTCTTATTGTCTTTCTTTCTTTCATTCATTTTTTTTCTTTTCTTTCTTTTCTCTTTCTTTCTTTTCTTTTCTTTCTTTCTTTCTTTTCTTTCTTTTCTTTTTTCTTTTTTTCTTTTCTTTCTCTTTCTTTTCTTTCTTTCTTTCTTTTTCTTTCTTTTCTTTCTTTCTTTTCTTTTCTTTCTTTCTTTCTTTCTTTCTTTTTCTTTTCTTTTTTTCTTTCTTTCTTTCTTCTTTTTTTCTTTTTCTTTCTTTTTCTTTCTTTCTTTTTTTCTTTCTTTCTTTTTTCTTTTCTTTCTTTCTTTCTTTCTTTCTTTCTTTTTTTCTTTCTTTTGTCTTTTTTTTTTGTTTTAGTGTAAGTTGTTGCAAGTAGAATCATACATGATGCAAATATAATGATGAAAAGGCTGGTTTCTGTTGAAAAACCCTTCTGCTGAAAAAAGGGCTTTTTTCGTGTTTCTTCTTTTCATTCTTTTTTTATTGTTTCTTTCTTTTTCTTTTTTTTTCTTTTCTTCCTTCCTTCCTTCATTTCTTTCTTTGCTTCTTTGTTTCTTTCTATCTTCTTTTCTTTCTTTCCATCTTTCTTTCTTTCATTCCTTTCTTCCTTTCTTTCTTTCTTTCTTTCTTTCCTTCTTCCTTTCTTTGTATCCATCTTTCTTTCTGTCAATCTTTCTTCGTGTTTTCTTTCTTCCTTTTTCTCTCTTTCTTTCTTTCTGGGAGTCTTTTTTCAGCTTCCTGTTTAATTCAACTGATCATTCTGAATGTCTGCGAACACAAATGCATGCAAATTTAATGGCTAAAATACCGATTGGTATTTGAAAGCATTCTGCTTGGAAAGTAAAAGTTCTGATGATTTTGTTTTTGTACAGAAGAAAAACATTCCTTAGGCAAAATTGGATATCGGCACACACACACACACACACACACACACACACACACACACACACACACACACACACACATTCACATAACACACAACACACACACACACACACACACACACACACACACACACACACACACACACACACACACACACACACACACACACACACACCACACAGATACACACACGCATTATTTTTCTTCATTTTTGAGGTGGGGGGCGAAATGACAAATAAACTGAGTAAACAACCTTTTACCCTGAGTAAAGATCCTTTTAACTTTTGACCTGACTTCACACGAAAACAGGAAAAGAAAAATAGTGGGTGGGGCTGCTCTTGTGGGACACGTTCTCCCCGGGAAGAGAACACATTGAGTTTCACACAGACAAATCTGCCGTGACTTAAAGTGGTATACAATACAATACAATACAATACAATACAATACAATACAATACAATACAATAC
>CM060347.1:32174921-32179921 GCA_030674155.1 Stramonita haemastoma | reverse complement strand
GCATCAAAAAGCTCAGTGAGAGTTTCTGGTGGAATAACGAGAAAACTTTTTTTTTGGTCTGTACTGTCAAAAATGGAATCTCAAGTATCGCTATTTTTGTGATTAGAAAGTGAAAAGTTTGGTTTGGAAAGTGAAGGGAGGGCGGGAGGTGGGGGAGAAGGGAGGAAGGGGAGGGAGGGAGGAGAGGGGGGATAATTCGATGTAACGAGTGGTAATCCCTGGGCGTCTGGTTCACGTGCGGTGTCCCTAAATGGAACGAATGTCTTTAACTTGTACCACTTTTTTCAACCTAGGAAAATAATGTGATGTGATAAACGATCAGGACTTCATTTTGAGCTGATTTATATGTAAAGAATATTACTCTTTTCTTTATTATATAGAAGCAAACGTCACGATAAACAACGCGATATCGAGAAGAATGGTTAGTATTAAGTTAAACTGGCTGATAATTATGTCTTTGATTAATAATTTCGAAATTGATGTAAACATCACAAAAATATAAGGCTGATGAATATTTTAAACCCCCCCCAAAAAAAAAAAAAAAAAAAAAAAAAAAAAACAACAACAACACAACACACACACACACACACACACACACACACACACACACACACACACACACACACACAACACACACACACACACATAAACAGAAAAACAGAGAAAGAAACGTGTCCTAAACAGACAAAACAAGCCTGGAAAGAAATAGTAGGAGAATAACTTCATCACTTTCTGATAATTTTCTTCTTTTGTGTGGGGTTTTTGTTTGGCTTCGTTTTTTTTGTTTTTTCCCTCCTGTATATTTCAATGTTGAAATAAGAATAGCCATCATCAATCAGTTTACATGATCCTATTTGGTTTGATATTATTCGATTGTTTGTTCGTGCACAATGTTTACTCTGTGACCAGAGTCACAACAATTTGATGTAATGTCAGGTTTACTCTTTGTATTATATACAATTCTGCAAGTGTTATATATTTGTATCCCTCAATAGAAAAAAACATACAAGGTAAATGGTATAGTACAACTACTGTTTACGAAAACTTGAACGGCTCAGAGGTTACAGTGTTACTTTAATATGGCATATAAACCAAGTTTTAACAACAGCAAGTACAATGAAAAGATAAACTGAACTGGTTTGCCGTCGTGTTTGTGCAATGAAACCTTTTTTGTTTTAGCCATGATTAATTCAATACACATACAACACAAGCAGACTCCAACACAGCAGGGGAAAGGCATAAAGCCACACCTTATTTTGAGCCCCGCCACAGCATAAAACTGTTATTAACCTGTTAAGGACAGGAGACATAGTTAGGGACACCGGTCCGCTCCAGGAAATGGAAGGTTTCTCGGCGTTTGCTGCATGCTGCTGTGATCAGCTGATGTTCGCCGTTTCCCTGCCTATGGTCTTTCTTCTCTGTCAATAAATAACTTTTCTCGCCACTGTGGTTTACAGGCAACGCACTCGTTCAGAAAGCGAGAAATCCAATTTTCCACATTGGTCTGAAGCCAAAAAATTGTCCCGTTATCTTTTTGTATTTTTTTTGTATTTTGTATTTTGTACCACTTTATGTCACGGCAGATTTCTCTGCGTGAAATTCGGGCTGCTCTCCCCGGGGAGAGCGCGTCGCCACATGTGCAGCGCCTACCCATTTTTTTTTTCTTTTTCCTGCATGCAAGTGTATTTGTTTCCCTATCAGAGTGGCTTTTATCTACAGAATTTGCCAGGGACAACCCACCTATGTTGCCCGTGGTGTTTTTACCGTGCGTAAATAGTGAATTGTAACACCAGGGACTCGGGTTATGTCTCATCCGGAAAGACTAGCGCCAGACACCACTCCATGGTCTTTATCTGGCAAAAAAACTTTTGGGTCCAACGGGGTCTACAACCCCGCAAACCGACGAAATTTTTTCTAGGAACGGCCTGAACCACTAGACCCGATCCACTGTATTGTGAGCGGTGGTCTGGGTGCTAGTCATTTTGATGAGACAATAAACCAAGGCTCAGTGGGCTTTTCCCTGTGATTTTTGTGAAGCAGAAAATCTTGAGTCTGGGTCAGGGTTCTAGTCTTTTGAATGAGACAATAACCAAGGCTCAGGGAGTTGTTCGCCGTGATCCCAGGAAGGGAGAAAATCTTGAGTCTTGCTTGGTCTAGGGTTGTATGTGTGTTTAAGTGATGATGCAGGCTTGTGTGAGTTTTTATTGGTTTTTTTGTTTTGTTGACTGCTAGATCCCCTGCAAAAGATATATATATATACAGAAAGGAAAGAAATCATTCGCTAAACCACACGGTGGTCTGGGTGCGAGTCTTCTGCGTGAGAGGATAAACTGAGGTCGATCCGGTACGCAACACGTATTCAGTGCACGTAAAAGAACCCATGGCAATAAGAGATTTCTCCCTGGCGAAATTTTGTAGGAGAAAAGCCACTCTCATAAGGAAACAAACACCTATGCAGACATGAGGAGAGCAGCACACACTTCGCGCAGAGAAACCTGCCGTGACTGAGAAGCGGTGTACAAAATACAAAAAACATCAGAACATCTTGCGCACAACGTTAAATCCTGTTCCGCTTTTTGGTAAGAGTAGGCCATCTGTGCCGGCGGGAACAGATGGCAAGATTTACAAAACTGCGTTCACACGGGGGACTAGACTGGATGTAAAGATATAAAAAAAGCACATGAGTGCTTATTCCATTATCCTCGATATAAAAAATGAAAAAATAAATTTAAAAAAGAAAAACACAAGCCGATTATAGCATAAACACAGCTTAGTACAATAAAACACAGCGCTATGAACTCAGTGCAGCACAAAACAAAATAGAAGGACCGATGCCATAATTATAACCGAGTTGTTATTAGACCGTTTGACTTCAATCCCATGGGTCCATGAAGTCGTGGTTCGAATCTCGGCGGCGTCTGGTGAATAATTCAGGGTGGCGATTTCTACGATTTCCAGATCAACTTTAAGTGCAGACATGCCAGTGGCTTAATCCCCTTTATGTATAATTTATACGCATGCAGAAAATCGAATCTGCGCGTTAAAGATCCCGACATTCATGTAAGCATTTGGTAGGTTACAGAAACGTAAACATAACCAGCGTACATGCCCGAAGTCGGAAACCGGCTACCTTCATGGTTGGCGAAGAAAAGTAGCGTAGTAAAGTCTCTTCATTGGTGACACCTACTTGCGTTGTAGCTGAGGAAGGGGATGGGGGAAATAGACAGCAAAACACGATACATTACAAGGCAACAATCTATCTGTCTGTCTGTCTGTCTGTCTGTCTGTCTGTCTGTCTGTCTGTCTGTCTGTCTGTCTATCTATCTACTGTCTGTCTGTCTATCTATCTATCTATTTATCTATCTATCTATGTCTTCTATCTATCTATACTATCTATCTATTCTCTGTCTGTCTGTCTGTCTATCTATCTATCTATCTATCTATCTATCTATCTATCTATCTATCTACTATCTATCTATCTATCTATCCATCCATTTCTCTGCCTGTCTACCTACTATCTATCTATCTATCTATCTATCTATCTATCTATCATCTATCTATCTATCTATCTATCTATCTATCTATCCATCTATTTCTCTGCCTGTCTACCTATCTATCTATCTATCTATCTATCTATCTATCTATCTATCTATCTATCTATCTATTTCTCTGTCCGTCTGTCAATCTATCTATCCCTTAGTCTGGCGACCCAGGGGGCACCCATGCCTCTGAAGACTTGACAACCAGTTCTCTCCATTCCTCTCTCTGTTCTGCCTTTCTCAGGTTTTTGTTGAGATCTAGGCCTGTTGATTCGCTGATGTTGTCCTCCCATCTCTTCCTTGGTCTGCCTCTTTTTCTTGCTCCTAACCTTGGAGAGTGCCTTGCAGTATTGTCTTTGCAAGTCCATTTGATCTTGCAATAAGAGCTCCGCAAAAAAAAACAGCACTGCACACTGTCATGCACAAAGCAGCACACTGCGCAACAAACACAACACTCCATACGCCACCCCCAGTGCATGCATGCTGCTACTGCTGCTACTACTACTACTGCTACTGCTACTACTACTGCTACTACTACTACTGACTACTGCTGCTACTACTACTACTACTACTACTGCTACTGCTACTACTACTAGCTACTACTACTACTGCTACTGCTACTACTACTCTACTGCTCTACTGCTACTGCTACTACTACTGCTACTCTGCTACTACTACTACTAGCTACGCTACTACTACTACTAACTAACTGACTACTACTACTACTACTACTACTGCTACATACACTAACTACTACTACTACTGCTACTAACTACTACTACTACTACTGCTCTACTACTACTACTACTACTGCTACTACTACTACTACTACTACTACTACTACTACTTACTGCAACTACTACTTGACTACTGACTCTAACTTCTATCGACTCACTAGGTGACCTACTACACTTCTACACACACTCTTACAACTACCACTTCTCAAACTGCTAGACACTAACTACTGCCTCTAGAGGAAAACTTGACGCTTAACTTTGACTCACTCATTGACCTCATTCACCTCCACGACCTTAAATACCCCACTGCCAACACCGCCTCACTTGCCTCCCCTCTCTCCCTTCACCCCCCCCCTCCTCCCTACCCGCGCGCGCGCGCGCGCAGAGGGGCAAAGGTCAACTCAGGCCACTAGCCACTGAAGCTACGAGGTCAGCACTTTCACTCTCCAAGGCCCTGCGCGTTTGATATAGCGAGGTGATTCACACATTTTTCTGTCCGCGCGCGCTATTCTTGGAACCCTTTTTGTGTGTGTGTGATTATTTATCACTTGATGAAATGTCTACGCTGCTGTAGTCTAGTAGTAGCTCGCCAGCTGAGAGAGAGACAAAGAGGGGTGGGGGTGGTGGGGGAAGGGGGTTGTGAGGGAGGGGAGAAGAGGGGCTGGAGAGAGAGAGAGAGAGAGAGAGAGAGAGAGAGAGAGAGAGAGAGTTATTCTTTATATCG
>CM060347.1:32152421-32154921 GCA_030674155.1 Stramonita haemastoma | reverse complement strand
CTGTTAGCCTGAGGAACCAAAACTTCACATTCTACCAAACACTACTTGAGTGTGGTGGGTTTTTTTTTAATACTTTTTTTTCAAAAATTAATATAATGTTAAAAACCTGATATTATATATTAACAGTAAGCGATAATAATGAAGATGTGTTGTGTTATGGATACAAGACTATGTCTTTATCTCTTGTTGACGTGTTTTCAATATAATACACTCATCATGATCCTCTTATGCCTCCGTTGCACCTTTGTGTCCTGACTCGCAAGGTTTGTTTGTCTATGTTTTTCTCTTTCTTTTCTTTGTCGGTTAAGATTGTGTGTTTTAGCTTTTGTTTTACTGTAATCATCATTATGCCTCCTCTTTTGTCTCTCATGACTTTTAAATCTCTTTGTCTCTGTGTCTGTTTTTCTTTTCTTTGCCAGTAGAATGTATGCTTTATTTTCATTAATTTTTTTGTTGTTTTTTTATTGTAGTCATAATATCCCTCCTTCTTTGTCTATTTTGTCACTGACTTCCAGTCTCCTGGTCTCTGATTTTCTTTGTGTCTCTGTTCTTTGTGTATGTTTTTCTCTGTTTTTTTGTTTGGTCAGTTAGAAAGTATGCTTTATTTTCATTTATATATATATTTTTTTTTATTGTAGTCATAATATCCCTCCTTCTTTGTCTGTCTATTTTGTCACTGACTTCCAGTCTCTTTGTCTCTGTTTTCTCTGTGTCTCTCCTCTTTGTGTATGCTCTTCTCTGTTTTTTGTTTTTGTCAGTTAGAATGTATGCTTTATGTTCATTTTTATTTCTTTATATTTATATTTTTATTATGGTAATGAAGATATCCCTCCTCCTTTGTCTGTCTACTTTGTCACTGACTGCCAGTCTCTTTGTCTCTGTTTTTCTCTGTGTCTCTTTTCTTTGTCTCTGTTTTTCTCTGTATTTTTGTCAGTTATAATGTATGCTTTTTTTTCATTTTTATTTGTTTATTTATTTTTTATATTTTATTCATGATACCCCTCCTCCTTTGTCTGTCTATTTTGTCTCTGACTCCCAGCTTCTTTGTCTCTTTGATTCTCCTTGTCGCTGTTCTTTGTGTATGTTTTTCTCTGTCTTTTGTTTTTTCAATTAAAGTGAATGCTTTCTTTTTTTTATTTTTATCATGATCATTATCTATCCCTCCTCCTTTGTCTGTCTATTTTGTCTCTGACTCCCAGCTTCTTTGTCTCTTTGATTCTCCTTGTCGCTGCGCTGTTCTTTGTGTATGTTTTTCTCTGTCTTTTGTTTTTTCAATTAAAGTGAATGCTTTCTTTTTTATATTTTTATCATGATCATTATCTATCCTCCTCCTTTGTCTGTCTATTTTGTCACTGACTCCCAGCTTCTTTGTCTCTGTTATTCTCTGTGTCTCTCTTCTTTGGGTCTGTTATTCTCTGTGTCTTTCCTCTTTGTGTGTGTTTTTCTCTGTCTTTTGTTTTGTCAGTTAGAATGTATGCTTTCGTTTCTTTTCTCTTTTTTTTTTTTTTTTTTTTTTTTATTCGTGGTTCTTTTCTTTTATCATTGTAATCAAGATATCCTCCTTTTTTGTCTGTCTGTTTTGTAACTGACTCCTAGTTTTTTGTGTCTGTTTTTCTCTGTGTCTCCTCTTTGTTATTATGTTTTTATACCACTTTACGTCACAGCAGATTTCTCTGCGTGAAATTCAGGAGCTCTCCCCGGGGAGAGCGCCGTCGCCACAAGCGCAGCACTTACCCTTTTTTTTTTTTTTTTCCCTGTCTACAACTGTATTTGTTTCCCTATCAGAGTGGCTTTTTCGTACATAATTTTGCCAGGGACAAGTCTCTTGTTGCCGTGGGTTCTTTTACGTGCGCTTTTGTGTGTTAGAATGTATGCTTTAACAAACAAAATAATCATGTTATGCCTCCTTCTTTGTCTGTCTGTATGTCTCTGACGACCAGTCTTCGTTAGTCTCTGTCCGTCTCGGTCTCTCTTCTGTCTGTCTTTCTTTCTGTCTGTCCGTCTGTAAATCTGTCTGTAACTCTGTCTATCTGTTTGTCTGTCTGTCTCTCTCTGTCTGTCTGTCTGTCTGTCTGTCTGTCTGTCTGTCTGTCTGTCTCTCTCTCTCTCTCTCTCTCTCTCTCTCTCTCTCTCTCTCTCTCTCTCTCTCTCTCTCTCTCTCTCTCTCTCCCTCTCTCTTCTCTCTCTCTCCTTTTGTTGTGCCTACATGTTTCTGACTTCCAGTCTTTTTGTTTCTCTATGTCTCTGTCTTCTTCAGCAAAAAAGCATGCTTTAGTTTTGGGGTTTTTTTTGGTGATTTTCGGCAATATACATGCTTGGAACTCATCATACCACGATGATTTGTGCCTGAATATGTTATCTGTTATGTGTTGTACAATGTGTATGTGTGTGTGTTTATTTTTATTTATTTATTTTTTATATTGATGATAATGTATGTGTGTGTTGTGTGTGTGTGTGTGTGTGTGTGTGTGTGTGTGTGTGTGTGTGTGTGTGTGTATGT
>CM060347.1:32147162-32149821 GCA_030674155.1 Stramonita haemastoma | reverse complement strand
TTTTGGGGTGTAACAGCTAAATTGTGTGTGATTGTGATTTTTGCTTTGCTTATTATTTTTTTGTTACTGAACTTTGTATATAATATTGTGATCCTATTTGAGTTGGATTATCTTTTTTTTGTGATTACACTTCATTAGGTTACGTTTTGTTATTTGAGATTTTAGTCCTTATCTGTTCAATTTTGTTTTTCCCTTTTGTAATTGTTTTTGGTTATTTGATTTTGTTTGCTTTTTTGGTTTTTCTCTACTTGTGTGAAAACTAAACACCCAAAGATCTAACACAGATTTATCTCCTCATTCCTTAATATCACCCTTTACCTCAACAAGTGGCCATTAAAACGGGTCCCGGTAGGCTCCCCTCAAAAAAACAATGCAAAATAAAACAGTGATTTGCTAGCAACTATTTAATGGGGGAATGAGTTTATCTGTTTTGGCTTTGCTGAATCTCGTCTTTCCTCAAATATAAATGATGCGATATGCACATTCCGGATACCAAAATTTCGCAAATCCCTACAAACCAAAAAACACAGGCTTTTGTTAACATTTTTGCATCTTCTTTGCTGTAAAAGGCTCATAACTTTGAGTCATGATATTGAATCAATTGGGTAGAAATCAAACTAAAACACATAGTCCGCTATTGATGGATTTATATACAGAAATCCTAGAACCCACGACTGGATTGATGATTCAATTTCTTTAATGGATAAGTTACACTTTAAAACTATGAAACATTTTCCTTGGTGATTTTAACTAGATTTACTCAAACCTAAGCCTAAATGGAATCAAATATACTAGTTTGGCCTGCCAACTAGTAATAAACCCACACGTATAAAAAGAAAATCAAGAATTAATTGATATATATATATAATGCAAAACAACACATAACTGAAGTAGTACTCCAACGTGTGGATGCGGGTCATAATCCTGTCTGCTTTACTTGGTTTAAACACCGTATAAAAATTCCTAAAGTTGGGCATAAAACCAATATTACAAAATTCAAAACTTTAGTAGAAACATTTTCTTTCAGACTTGATGAATTCACCTTTACATGATATTTATCAATAAGAGATCCCAATAAGCTGCTGATTTTTTGGGTAAATACATTTATCTCAGTGATACAAACAGCTCCCTTCATAAAAAAAAGAGTTAAAGAAAAAACGAAACCTCCTTGATAACAAAGGCATAGATTCCGAATAAACCACGAAACTATCGAAAACCCATGGTACAAATGACCAATTTAGAGAACAAAGAAATAAAGTGAATTCTCTAAAACCAGATCGAAGCGAAACTACTTCCAACAGTTGTTAACTACCACAACTACTCTCGGCCAAATTTGGAAAGCCTTAAACATTATTAATAAACATATTTCAAAGACCAACAATCCATTAAAAAATATCAGCTGATGAATTAAACAACCATTTTTCAAATGTACTGATAAAGTTATAACATGCGACAAGTCAAGGAAAATGATTCTTGTTTATTAGAACAACAGTTAATTCTAAACAATTAAAATTCCACAATCCCAGCCAATGACAATCTTTGATGTTTTTAAAATAGTCTAAAATTACAAACAAATTCAAGGCCGGATTTAGACAATTTGGAGGACGGATAATAAAACATCTGTCCAGCCCCATTGCTGAAACACTAACTATTCATACAACTTGTGTATTGAAAAAAAGGTTTTTCCTCTCAAGTTTAAAAACAAAAAATTCCATACATAAAACGGGGGGAATACTTTCTCCTTCGAATTAAGCCAATTTAAAATTCTTCAATAAATCAAACCCATAGAAAAAACATACAAACCGTAAGTTCTTACTTTATTAAAACATCAAATAATGAAGACAATCGGGGTTTCGTAAAAACTATTCCTGCCACACGCTCTCTCAGCTTACTGAAATCTCTTAACAACAAAATAACAATAAATTTATAGGAACCCTTTTTGTTGACTTTGAAAAAGCATTTGATGTATTGTATTCTCTGTTATTACGCAAATTAAATGACAAACGACACCTGATATTATTCAGCTTCTAAAAAAGTTTTTGTCAAATAGGCAACACTTGTAACTGTTGATAATCAAACTCGCACTACTACCTAGTACTATGGGGTACCACAAGGCTCAGTATTGGGACCCCTTGTTTTCAATCTTTGTAAATGACTTACCCTGTTTTATTCAATGTGCTTGAAATGTTTGCTGATGATACCACCTACTTTGTATGATTTAGACCCTTGTACTTATCTCGCAAATTCAATTAAGCATTGAAAATTGATTATTGGATCATTTAAACCATATGTCCTTAAATGCACAAAAACAAAGTGCATGTTGTTCAGAAGACAGAAAAAAAAAAAAAGAGAGATAAGTTCCCACCTTGTTACTTGATAGCAGAATAATTGAAGAAGTTGACCTCATAAACTTTTAGGTGTACCATTGACAAAAATATGGATTGGACGATCACATTAGTCACTAGGAAAGCGATTGGCTCAAAGGTTACGTCAATTATCGAAAATCAAACACTTTTTTGAATCATCACTCTCGAAAACTGTTTTTTTGTTGTCATATTCTACCTATTTTGAAAAAGCAACAACATATGGCCTGTATGAAACGAACTTGAAATTCATTCATTTTTTAAAAAAGCAGAAAACTTGTCCTGTTAAAATCAAT
>CM060347.1:32127162-32129662 GCA_030674155.1 Stramonita haemastoma | reverse complement strand
TTTAGAATACACATACATTTTTCCATATAACATATGACTACCGGATAAACATACATCCGCCACAAAAACAACAAAACACTAATAAGTAGAATAGAATTAAAAAATTAAAAAAAAAACAGAATTCAGAAACCCTAATAATGGTTAGGCGCTGCACTTGTGGCGACGTGCTCTCCCCGGGAGAACAGCCCGAATTTCATGCAGAGAAATCTGCTGTGACATAAAGTGGTATAAAATAAAATAAAATAAATAATAATAAAACAATCACACTATTTCTCACATTTATATCACATACACACGTGCATCATTTCTATACATGAAAATGTGTTATCCACAGATCATTCTGGGAAAAAGGCATTTTTATGGTAACAATTTTCAGCCAGTGAGATAATCTTTTAAAAGCGTTTGTGAAATAACAGATTAACCGATGCTAATTTGTTCTGTTACATGAGTTTGTCTTTTACGGCGATGAAATCTGCTTTGGATGCATATTATGCCCATGTACGCATGCGCACGCACACAGTCAGCCATTTTCTTGTTCATTCCTCTACTATTTCGGGGTTAAAAATTTATTTTGTGTATGTGCCCTCAACAAAAATAATGAACAAAGAACATTCATACACACACATACACACGCGTGCACACACAACACACACACAACACACACACACACACACACACACACACACACACACACACACACACACACACACAACACACGCGCGCGCATGCACACACACTATTTTGGCTAATATCACTTTGAGTGAAGAGATATTAAATTAAAGAACACACACACCACACACACACACACACACACACACACACACACACACGCACGCACGCACGCACGCACGCACGCACGCACACACACACACACACACACACACACACTGTGTGAAAAAGGGACCTTCGATTGAATAATTTATGAAGATTGCACATACATTGTGCGTGGAAAGGGAACATTCAATTGAATAATTCATGAAAATTACACATACATTGTGCTTTTTTTCCCCCATCTAATATCACTGAGAGTGAACAGAAGTAAAATCGAAGCCAAAAACAAACATAGTGCACAAAAATCGCAGTAAAAACTATTGCACAATTCTCTGTGTAACACATACACACTGCACTAAAGCAACGCACGTATCATTTTCTTTGGATTTTTTTTTCTATATTTGCTTGTTTGCCTATCCCTTAGTCTGTACTCAAAGGCTCTTTACTTTCTATCACTCTCTCCGTTCTTTGACACTCCCTCACCTCCCACTTCCTCTCTATCTCTGGCTGTCTCCCTTCATGTTTCTCTTTGTTTTCTGTTTTTCTTTAGGGGTGGTGGTTTTTTTTTTATATACTTATCTCTCTGTCTCTGTCTGTCTGTCTGTCTGTCTGTCTGTCTGCCTCTGTCTCTGTCTCTCTCTCTCTCTCTCTCTCTCTCTCTCTCTCTCTCCTCTCTCTCTCTCTCTCCTCTCTTTCTCTCTGTCCCTCTCTTTCCCTCTCTCTCTTCCCTCCTCTCTCACTCCTCTCCTTTTCCTCACCTCTCTCTCTCTCCCCCCCTTCTTTCTTCCCAGCTTCTTCATTTTCTCTCACTCTCTCTCTCTCTCTCTCTCTCTCCATCTCTCTCTCTCCTCTCTCTCTCTCTCTCTCTCTCTCTCTCTCTCTCTCTCTCTCTCTCTCTCTCTCTCCACACGTTAAATCCTGTTCAGCTTTTCGTGAGAGTAGGCCATCGTGTGCCGGTGGGAACAGATGATAAAATTTACAAAACTGCACACACACGGTACGGGGACTGGATGAAAAAAAGCACAAGAGTGCTTATTCCATTAACCTCGATATATAAAATAAATCAAATCAAATCAAATCAAATCAAATCAAATCAAATCAAATCAAATCTAAAACACCAAATAAAATGGTGTATGGGGAAGTTGCCAGATATCCTTTATTCATAAACTCATATATTTGTGCAGTTAGATATTGGTTAAAATTACTACAAATGAGTAATCAGAGGTTGCCAAGACAGGCCTACGAAATGCAATTAATTCTAGATCAGAAAGGTAAAAAATGTTGGGTAGTAAGTGTAAGGGAATTGTTGTGCAATTCAGGGTTTAATATTGTTTGGCTACAACAGGGTGTTGGTGATATTCAGGGATTCCTTAGTGCATTCAAGCAAAGATTAATTGATATGTTTATTCAGGAGTGGTCAGGTGTCATGAGAGAGAGTAATAGGTATGCAACATATAGATCTTTTAAGACTGTTTTTGAAAAAGAATTGTATCTTCATAGTATTGATATTTATTGTTTCAGAGTTGCACTGTCACAGGCCAGAATGAATGTTCTTCCTTTAAATAATAATCTCAACCGATACAGCAACAACAATCAAGATAAAAACTGTTTCTTTGTGCAAAAAACGTTATTGAAGATGAATACCATCTAATATATATTTGTCCATTATATACAGATTTACGAACCAGTTACCTGAAAGATCTTCTTCATGTGCCTATGCCTTTTCTTC
>CM060347.1:32111376-32118876 GCA_030674155.1 Stramonita haemastoma | reverse complement strand
TCGATCGCTGGATCGGTGGTCAAGAGGTAACGCGAGGTGACTAGAAAGCGAAAGTCCGGGTCGCAGTGTGCGGTGGTTCGAATCCCGTTCGGGCCCAAAATCCCCCCCCCCCCCCCCCCCCCCCCCCAATCCATTAGACCATGAGTGGTGGTCTGGGCGCTAGTCTTTCGGATGAATGATAAACCGAGTCCTGTGTGTTACACATCACTATTAAGCGCACGCAAAAGAACCCACGACAAGGGGGTTGACCCTGGCAAAAGTATGCAGAAATAAGCCACTCTGATAGGGAAACAAATACAGCTGCAGAAAGGAAAAAGAAAAAAAATAGTAATTTATAGGCGCTGCACTTGTGGCGACGCGCTCTCACCGGGGAGAGCGGCCCAAATTCCATGTAGAGAAATCTGCTGCTACATAAAGTAGTATAAAATCAAATAATAAAGAAATAAAAATAAGAAAGAAAGAAAGAAAATGGTATAAGCCCATACCATACAAACACATCAGAATAACTATCATATCATAGTAATTGGTTGTTGTTGTAGTTTGTTCCCCAGCAGAACACTCTGGGGGTCACCCACAATGTGCACTCTGACTCACTCATCCCACCTGGGAATCACACATCATGCAGAGTACAGGTGGCTGGTGTTTCGATTCAAGGGAAAGAACCCGATTTTAAACCCTCAAATAACCTCACACTACTGTGGTGTAGTCTCCCTTGCTCCATAGATATTTTTTTACGTTTTGAAGACGGTCCCTTCTAACAACGTACCAGCAAGCTGTCACGCAGAATCATTTTCTTGATTGTTCATCGATAAAGCAACGACAGATAAATAAATAATAAATAATAATAAATGAATGATGAATGAATGAATGAATGAATGAATGAATGAATGAATGAATGTGAATGAGTAAATGAATGAGACTATAAACCGAGCCTTCGTGGTCGAACGCACCAAAACATCTTACGCATACTTTAAATCCTGTTCCGCTTTTCAAAGAGTAGGCTATTATGTACCAGTGAGAACAGATGACAAAATTTACGAAATTGCATACACACAGGGACTGGATGTAAAAAAAAGAGCACTAGAGTACTTATCCCATTATCTTCGAAATAAAAGAATTTAAAAAATGAAAAGAAATGAATCAAAGAATCAATCAATTAATCAGTCTATCAATCAGTCAGTAAAGAAAGGACTACACTTTTTTTTTTAAACTCACGTGGTTTAAATATATTTTTTCCCCAAAAAAAATATCACACAGTTAGACATACTTACAATAGAGCAGTAACAAAGACAAAGCTGAAGTGTGCTCCACAGCAATGAAAGTTTCCCTCAGTCTTTCCTTGTAGCAGCTGGTAGACATCAAGTGGTTTGGGGACGGGATAGCTCAGTGGTCAGAGCACTCGCTTTCCCCAAGCCTTTGTTAAAAAGCACCGAGCCTGGGGTTACCAAGTTGGATGGGTGACCGTTTGCACTCCTTGGCTTCAGTACAGTCCCCCAGTTCACCCAGCTGTAAATGGTACCTGCCCTCTTTTGGGTCAGGGAAGGTAAAGCAGCGAGGACGAGATGGGCGCCGCCATCAATATGCTGGCCCCTAGAGAAGCTGGAGGTCTCTGATCCTCGCTCCTCTACGACCACATGGTTATGGGACACCTTTACGTTTTAGATATCAGGTAGTTCAAATTGTGCAAGTGTTTTGTTTTTTGTTATTTATTTTTATAATACCCCCCCCCCCCCAACACACACACACACACATTTGACACAGATACCGATTTGAATGATTTCTTCAAAGTACAAGCCATTAGAATCAGACTCTATTTCTTGGGAAAAAAAGCAACTTTTAGATAACTAACTTTTATATTGATAAAAAGGTAAGATGAGTTTGAAAGAAAATGAAACCCACCTATTTTCATTTAGTTATTCATTTATTTTATTGATTCATTCTTTGCTTTCGAGGATACTGGAATAAGCACTCACGTGTGTTTTACATCCAGCCCCCGTGTGTATGCAGTTTTCATTCTGTCTGCATGTGGTTTTGTTTCCGTATAACAGTTCGGGGGTGGGGGGGGGGGGGGGGGGGTTCCTACAGAACTTTCCCTAAGACACTTTTCTTATTGCCGTGGCTTCTGTTACGTGCACTGAAGGTAGGGGGTTTGTTGTTGTTGTTGTTTTGCGCTGGGGATCCCAGTTTATCGCTTAGTCCGAAAGACTAGCACTTAATGGATGCAACTTTAAGAGTGTTGTTCAAATTACCTGACCAATACTGCAGATGTCTGTATCTCTCAGGCCCTGTAGACGCCGGGATATATTATGAAAGTAAGCGTAGAGTACAACCCTGTCAAGTAGTCTCAAAACGGATAAACTTCCTTGGCAGAATCATTACATGATCCTCATTTCCATTGATTTTCATGCAATATATATATATATATATATATATATATATATATATATATATATATATATATATATATATATATATATAATCATGTAGATATATAGTTATTTTTGTGTGTGTATATATGTGTGTGTATACATATCTCTGCGTGTGTGTGTGTGTGTGTGTGTGTGTGTGTGTGTGTGTGTGTGTGTGTGTGTGTGTGTGTGTGTGTGTGTGTGTGTGTGTGTGAGAGAGAGAGAGAGAGAGAGAGAGAGAGAGAGAGAGAGAGAGAGAGAGAGAGAGAGAGAGAGAGAGAGAGAGAGAGAGAGAGAGAGAGACAGACAGACAGACAGCGACAGACAGACAGACAGACAGGACAGACGACAGACAGACAGACAGAGACAGAGACAGACAGACAGAGAGACAGAGAGACAGAGAGAGAGCAGGCGACAGTTTGCGTAGTGCGTAACTCCTACCGAAATCGCCACCTAGGTTGCCTCCCTTCGTTGACACCAGGTTTGCTTGCAAGCTTGTAAAGTCCCACTGAGAAAAAAGTGTCAGCAGTGTGACCAACAAAACACCAAAACGCCACTTCCAGAAAACTCAAGATACAAACAGTAAGTAAACCTTTACTTTTACTAATTAATCCTTCAATATTTGCGTGCGATTTTGTGGGTTTATTTGGACAAAAAATTGCTCGATCAGGAAACCCTCTATCAATTGCTAGCAGACGACAACTAAACAGCCACTCTTTCGGTTACTGATCCAGCTCATGTGCAACAGGTGGTGTGACGCAGACGACAACAAGTTACGAATTCGTTAGCTGTTGTAACAATTGAGGAAAAGGAATCGATAAGGTCACGATCCGTTGAACATTCGATTTTACAATACTCAAAGAAGATTGCAAGTCTTTGTGTTTAGTTTGTACAAGTTTTTAGTAAGTTGAATATCACATTGGAAAACAAAAACAAATTCACAGCATTAACAAGGGGATGGTTAACGGCTCGTTGAATGGGGTAGGTATCATTTTATTTAGTTTTCTTTTTATTGTTTTAAAATAGAACCTGATGATAACACAAAAAGCTATTTCATTTAATGATAGCGGACGAGATGAGATAAACGAGTGAACTTATTTGAAAACTTTGGGGGGAAAATCGCAATTTTAGAATAGGTCATGTGTAAATAAAACGTAAATAAATCGATAAGTACGAAAGAAATTTATATTTAAAACAGTAAATAATCTATAAACAAACAAACAGATAGTGAATAGATTGATTTGAAGGAAAGAATCAAATCGGTAAATGATCCACAAAAAAACCAAACCAATGATCGATATATTGATTCGCAAGAAAGAACTCAATTAGTAAACAATCAACTAACAAACCAACAAGTGATCATTAGATTTGTACGAGAGAAGGAACTCAATAATCAACAAAGACACAAGTAAGTGATAAACATAATAGTACAACGGAAATAATTAAACCAGTAACTAACTAACAAACAAACAGGCACATGAATAGATAAGTAAACAAACAAACAAACAAACAAACAAACAAACATCATAGATCAGTTTCACGAAATTTAAAGAATGCTTCCCCCTTTTGGCTAGCACATAATTATTACCACAGGTAAAAACTTGTGACAGGTTGGATGAGTTACGAGTTGCAAAATGCTGCAGGCAACACTCAAAAAGTTAAAACTTAGGTTTGTCAGCTAGCTGTGTGATTGATTGAGTGTGGAGGGTATCCATATACATTTTTTTAAATGTGTGTGAAATGTTTGATTTCGTTTTTCTCTATACTGATGGCAAGGATGACAACAACGTTGATGATGTTGATGATGATGGTGCTGATAATGTTGATGATGATGATGAGGATGATGATGATGATGATGATGATGATGTTATCGTTGCTGATGGTAATGATGATGACGATGATGACGATGATGACGATGATGATGATGATGATGATGATGATGATGATGATGATGATAAAAATAATGATGGTAATTATTATTGTAATGATGATGACGACGACGACGACGTTGATGATGATGAAGATGATGGTAGTGGTGAGGCCGCCGCCGCCGCCGCCGCTGCTGCTGCTGCTACTAACTGTAAGAATACCAAAAAAAAATATTACACCTTGCTACTATATTACGACTGCTGATGCTGATTAGGATAATGATGGAAATGCAGATGGGTATATAATGTACCGCGCGAATGCCGTGCCTAAATAATGGACTGTACCTGGCCGCCCTTTATAGCCACCTAACATGATTATATAACTACGGTAGTATTATGTACATACTTTACGACCCATGGCTTTGTAGTATAAGTAGTCACCTTTGTTCACCACCCCCACCCCTGCCTCCCATGCCCCCCTCCCTCACAGAGACAGAGAGAGAGAGAGAGAGAGGGGGGAGAGAGAGAGAGAGAGAGGAGAGAGAGAGAGAGAGAGAGAGAGAGAGAGAGAGAGAGAGAGAGAGAGAGAGAGAGAGAGAGAGAGAGGAGAGGATGCACACACACAACACGCACACAACCACACCTACACCTCCCACACTCCACGCACCACACACGCACGCACACACACACGCACACACACACACGCACGCACGCACGCACGTACACACACACAAGCGCGCGCCCCACACACACACACACTACACACACACTACATACACACTACACACACAAACACACACACACACACACACACACACACACACACACACACACACACACACACACACACACACTCACACACACACACACACACACACACACACACACACACACACACACACACACAACAGGCCAGGCAGCTGGCTGCACATCACATCTGCAACAGTATCGACAGCTGTCAAGTCAAAGGGGGACAAGCGAACAATGCAATAATTATGTCAGCTGCACCAGCTCATTTATTATTTTTTTTAGTATTATTCTTTTATATCGAGGATAATCGAATAAGCACTCATGTGCTTTTTTTTTCATCCAGTCCCGTGTGAATGCAGTTTTTTTTGTAAATCGTTTCATCTGTTCCCACCGGCACACGATTGCCTACTCTTACGAAAAGCGGAACAGGATTTAACCTGTGCGCAAGATGTTCTGCGTGCGTTCGCACACGGGGCCTGGGTTCATAGTCTTGTCCGAAGGTGTCAGCAGAAAACTCGAACCTACACACTCAATTACCCTCCGGTCACCAGCACGAACATTTTGCGCACACGTTCAAACCCCGTTCCGCCTTTCGGAAGAGCAGGCCATCGTGTGCCGGAAGAAGCGGATGACAAAATTATAAAACCCAGCATGCACACAGGTGTCGTGTTTAGACACCACCCCTGAGGAAAAGTCGGGGAGTTGGAGTCCTAGGGCGGCTCAGGGCTGTATATGGCAACATTCTGGTGGCTCCTGCGACGGTACTGGAACCATTCGTATCGGTCATTGCCTTTCAATTGGATCATTCCAGTGGCGTGGGGAGGGGGGGGGGGGTTCTGCTGCATGGGTACAGCATGCCTTCCATACTTACTTACCCAGGCTTTGCGCTCTAAAGACTGGAGCGCAACTCCATAGTCTTTCGAGACTGATGGGTGCCTGCTACTACTACTATCTGGCGCCCGATGATGGAGTATGGCTGTCTTTAACTATTGCAAAGCGTCGCACTATGGTAAAAGCCAGTTATTTTTCGTTTCCTCTATGCAATATTGCATAGAGCACGTGCACATGATTCTGTGATTTATCATTATTCTGACGGCGGATCGCTAGGCTGGATATCTAGGACTTTGGACAAGCTTGCATGTCTTGGGAGATCTACACTGGATGGGGGGGGGGTTGGGGTGGAGGGAGTGGGGGAGATGAAGAGGGAAGGGGGAGGAAGGGAGGGAGAGAGAGAGAGAGAGAGAGAGAGAGAGAGAGAGGAGAGAGAGAGGAGAGAGAGAGAGAGAGAGAGAGAGAGAGAGAGAGAGAGAGAGAGAGAGAGAGAATCTATTCTGATGATGTATCGTTGTGCTGGTGCAGATGTTTATGATACCATCCGGCCTCCAGTGTGTATAATATACGTGTGTGAATGTGTGTCAGTATGATTGTGTGTATATATGTATGTGTGTGTGTGTGCGCACGTGTGTGTGTGTATGTGTGAGCGTGTTTGTATGTGTATGTGTATGTGTGTGAGCGTGTTTTTCTGTGTGTGTAGTTTCTCCCTGTGTGCATGTTCGATTCATTTTACGTCTTTTCACAAAATGTGATATTGATATTAGATAAATGTGCATGTGCGCGCGCGCACACGCGCAGTATACCTTCTGAATGAACAGCAAAGTGAGCAGAACAAAAGTGAGAGGGAAGGGGGGAGGGGAGAGGGGGGAGTAAGGGCCTTCAGGGAACACACACGTGCATAAGTGATCAAGCTTACATAACAGAAATAAGAGGTTTTAGCACTCTGCCTCTCTCGTACTTCTTCAGCTCGAACACTCGTACAGCAATACAACGGGGACAGGATATATATAGCCTAGTGGTCAGAACATTGCGCTCGCAATTTGACGACCCGGGTTCGATTCCCGGTCGAGGGGATTTTCCCTCTGGAGTTAACATCAGTGCTGACTCCACTCTCCCCAAAAGTCTTTCGGTTGAGACTATAAACCGAGGCCCCGTGTGCGAACGCACGCAGACCATCTCGCGGACACGTTAAATCCTGTTCCGCTTTTCGTAAGAGTAGGCCATCGTGTGCTGGCGGGAACAGATGACATTATTTTACAAAACTGCATACACACAGGGACTGGATGTAAAAAAAGCATAGAATTGGTTATTCCATCATGCTCGATATAAAAGGATAAAAGGGTAAATAAATAAACAAATAAATAGACAAACAAATAAATAAATAAATAAATAAATAAATAAGTACAACTACTGTTGTCTGTCATGTTAGCGAAAGTATGGCGTGACTGCCGTTAAACGCCTAACAAGTCAGGTCCAGCACATTCCGACTTATTCTTTCTTTTATATCGAGGATAACAGAGTAAGCAATCATGTGCTTTTTTTCATCCGGTCCCCGTGTGTATGCAGTTTTTGTAAATATTGTCATCTGTTCCCACCGGCACACGATGGCCTACTCTTACGAAAAGCGGAACAGGATTTAA
>CM060347.1:32102273-32106276 GCA_030674155.1 Stramonita haemastoma | reverse complement strand
AAAGAAAAGGAAAGCAAAAGAAAGAAGAAAAAGGGGAAAGGAAGATGGGGAAAAAAGAGTGAAAGGAAGAAGACAAAGGAATTGGGAAGGAAAGAAAAAAAAGCCCGGGAAAAAAAGAACAGAAGAAAAAAGAAGAAAAAGAAGAAGAAGACAAGGAAAAAAAAAAAAAAAAAAAACAAAAAAGAAAAATTCCCCAAGAAAAAAAAATTTTTGTCAAAAGAATAAGGGGAAATAAAATTTTTAGAGAAAAAAACGTTTTTTGGAAAACCCAAGGGAAGAAAAAGAAGAAAGAAAGAAAAAAAAAAAAAGGGGGAAAGGAAAAAGAAGAGAAGATTGAGGAAAAAAGAGGAGGGGGTTTTTTTTTTTTAGAGTTGGAAAATAAAGAGTGAAGGAGAGGATTTTGGTTGGAATGGGAGGGAAGGAAGAAAAGAATTTCCCGGGGAAAAAATTAAAATGGCCCCATGGGATTTTCCTTGTCTTTGCCTTTTTTTCTCTTTTCCCTCCCCCCCCCCCCCCCCCCCCTTCCTCCCCTCCCCCTTTTCCCTTGTTCTTCTCTTAAATTCTCTTTTCGTAGGCTTTTTCTCTTTATTTTTTTTCTTTTTTTTTTTTTTTTCTCTCTTTTTTTTCTGTTAATTTTTATTCCTTCCCTTTTTTTTTTTCTTTCTTTTTTTTTATTTCTCCTTAATATTTTTTCTTTTTTTTTTCCCGTTAAACAATTTTAAAATTTAAATCATTCAGTGCATTTGGGTAAATTTTCCCGTTTTTTTCCACCCTTTCTTCCCCCCTCACCCCACACACCTCCCTCATCCCCTCCCCCCCCCCCCCGCCCACTTCCCCCTTTCCTTATCTTTTTTCTTTTCTTACCTTTCTTGCTTTCCTTAAATTTTTGGGCTGTTTGCATTTTTCATTTTTTTTGTTCTTCCGGGAAAACTTTTGTTCCCCTTTTTAAAGTTTAGAAAAATTTTTTTAGGGAATAATAGGGAAGAGACAAACAGAGAACACAACAAGAACACAAACAACAAAAAACAACAACACACACACACCACACACACACCACACACGCACACACAAACCCCACACACGCACACACACCACGCACCACAAAAAACGAGCCAAAACCCCAACACCCACACACACACACCACCAAAAAACACACCCCAAACCCCCCAAACACACACACAACAAAAACAAGGGGAGATAAAATAAAAAAAAAAATAAAAAGCTATAAAAAAAAAAAGGAAAAAAAGGGAAAAGGGTGGGGGGGTCGGAAGAAGTAAAGCACCCTTCACGCCTAATTAAAGCTAAATTGGCAAAAAAGCGAAGGGAGGTAATAACGACAAGGGAATGATTGCATCTCCTTTTCCCAAGGCCGCACCCAAAAATGTATTTTTTTCCCTCTTTTCCTTGGGTTTTTTTTTTCAACAAAAACCCATTTAAATTTTTATACTTCGGGGGCGTGCCCCTGGAACCTTTGATTTCAGTCTCGGGGCCATGAATTTCGTGGGTTCGAATCGGGGCGACGTGGTGGGAAGTTGGGGGAGAGGTTTTTTTGTTTTTTTTTTGGGTTTCTTTTTTTTCGACTCCTTGGTCACTATAAATGCAGCCCTTTTTTGTCCTTTAAAAATTTTTTTTGGGGTTTTAGTTATGCAGAAGAAATTAAAACATTTTTAAAGATCCCTCATTTATTTCAGGTGGGAGGGGGAGGAAGACAACTAACCCCAGTTTTTTTTAAAATTTTCCCTAAATCGGATTCAAAAGCGGCGCACATTTTAGGGGAAAAAAAACGGTCACTACCCCAAAATTTTGACCATCAGAAAACCCGGGGAACCCTTACTTGGGGAAGGAACATACTCCCCTTCCCCCCCCCCCCCTCCCCCCCCCCCAAAAAACCCAACACAACGCCTAAAAAACATGCTTACGAAAATTGAAAGCATTTTAATAAAAAATGTTTTTTTCAAATTTTATGTAAATTTTGACACTTTTTTGGAAGGGTTTTTTTTTTTTTCTTCTTCTGCTCTTTTCTTTTTTTTGAGCAAACAGCCCGGGGTTCACCAAAGATCAATTTGGTGAATTTTTGGGGGCCGTTTTTGCGCCCTTTAAAATTTTGCCATCCCCGTTTCTGTGATGAGTGTAAACACGCACTAGTGGCATGCGTTTTTTGTTTTAGTAAAAAATTTGGGGTCATTCGTTTCTACTGGAAAAAAAATACCTCTTTTCCCCTGAAAAGCGGGGTGGAAGTGTGAAAAATGTTTGCTGTTTTTCGCAAAGGGGGACCAGCTTAAAGTTCACCCAAAAGGATTTGGGGGAGGGGGAGAAAGTACTGTTTTTTATTACTTTTTGGGGATTTACAAATTCTTTAAAAGTGGGATAAGGAAAAAGCATTCATGTTTTTTTTTTTTTTACAAATAGTCCCCGAGTTATGCATTTTGTAAAATCTTGTCATTTTTTCCCCTTCCGGCCCAAGGGCCTCCTTAAAAAAAAGGGGAAAAAGGTTTTAAACGTGGCGCAAAAAGTTGTGCGTGCGTTCGACAGGGGGGCCTCCTTTTTTTTTAGTCTTTTTCCAAAAAGGGTTTTTGGGGGGGGAGGGAGCGATGAGTTAAATCTAGGGCAAAACCCCCCCCCCCGGGAATCAAACCCCCCGGGGCGTCAAATTGCGGCGAATTTTCACCCTGGGATCCCGTCCCCCCCCCCAAAACCCAATGTGGATTATATGAATGGGGTGAGAGGGGAATTGAGTGAATTGAATGAGGTGAGTGAGGTGAAAAATGAGGTGAGGTGGTGAGGGGAAAGGTGAAAAATAAGGGGGGGTGGGGTGGGTAAAAAGGGGGAGATGAGGGGAGAGGGTAAGGGGGAAAATGGGGGGAGGAAACAAAGTTGAGGAGATTGAGGTAAAAATTTTAACCACAAAACGAAGGGTGGGTCATCCCCCCAAAAGGGAAAAAACAAGAAAAAAAGGGGGTTCATGATTTTTTAAACCTTTCCCGGGGGAAAAAAAAGGGGGAGGGGCCGGGGGGGAAGAGGGGGAAAGGAAGGGGAAAGGGGAAAAAGGGAGGAAAAAGAGGGAAAAAAAAAAGAGAGGGGAGAGGAAAGGGGGAGAGAGGGAGGGAGGAAAGGGAGGGAGAGAGAGAAGAAGGGGGGAAAAGGGAAAAAGAAGAAGGGGAAAAGGGGGGGGGAAAAGGGAAAAAACAGACAGACAGACAACAACGACAGACGACAGAAAAAGAAGGAAAGAAGGGGGGGAGAAGACCAGAAAAAGAAAAGAAGAGAGAGAGAGAAGGGGGGGGGGGAAGGGAAAGGAAGGGAAGAAGAAGACAACAACAGACAGACAGACCGACAACAAAAAAGACAGACAGGACAGAAAAAGAAAAAAGGGAAAAAAAGAAAAGGGGGGCCCGATCTGATGGAAAAAATTTTCCCAGTGTGGTTTTTCCCCGGGGTTTTGTGTAGGGGCCCCGCTGTGAAAGGAATTTTTTTTCCTAGGTGTTTGTGCTTGATCCGGTTTGTGGTGGTGGTGGTGGGCTGGTTTTTGGGGGGGGGGGTGGGTGGGGAGTGTGGGGGGGGGTGTTGGTTTGGGTTTGGGGGGTTGCTTGTTGTTGTTGGTGGGGGTGGGGGGTTGGCTGTTTGGGGGGTGGGTGAAATTTTTTTGGTTATTTTGGGGGGTTGTTGAAAAAGGGGGTTTGGGGGGGTGGTTGGTTGGTTTGGTTTGGGTTTTGCTTGCTTGTTGAATAGGGGGGGGTGGGGGGTTGGGGGGTTTGGGGGTTTGTTTTTTGGGTTTGTTGGGGGGTTTTTTTTTTTCTAGTTTTTGTTCTTGGTTTTTTGATGGGGGGTGAGTGTGGTTGGGGGGGGTTGGTGGGGGTTGGGGGGCCACTTTTGGTTTGAGGTTGGGGTTTTGGGAAAAAGGTTGAAGGGGTTTGGGGCAAGGGGAAAATCTTTGTAAAAGATTTGGTTGGGGTTTTTTGTTGTTGTTTTTTTCACCACACCCCACCACCACCACCACCACCAC
>CM060347.1:32079773-32084773 GCA_030674155.1 Stramonita haemastoma | reverse complement strand
CATAATCAACCAAAATCTCAAAATCAGCAACTTGACCCCACCTGCCTAAAATGGCTCCAAGCGGAAAAGTGGGTCAGGTGCTGAGCGACTCATTTCGTGGTGGAGTGTCACAAATGCCCTAGTATGCTGAAGGCCCTCCAAGGATTCCAAAAGCCTTGTTCCTCATCGGCAGGTCAGTAGACCAGAAATTGGCTCTCAGGTTTTAATTATATATATATATTGTAATAGAAATATTATTATTAATATATATATATATATTATTATATAATATATATATATTGTATTATATTATATAATGTTATATATATATATAATAATATATTATTATAATTATATATTATATATATATGGCAGACAAGTTCAATGTATTTACATGACATATGACACTGACAGAATCCATGTGTATCAATGGTATTGGTGTATTTTTCTGTCAAAACCTGAGCAGGTACACTGTGACGGTTTGACATGCATGCAAAAGAAAAGACACTCAAAAACAGAGACAGAGAAACAGACAGAGAGAGAGACAAAAGAGAGACAGACAGAGAGACAGACAAAGAGACAGACAGAATTGAATTGAACTGAATTGAATTGAATACATTTTATTTAAAGAGGGTAATGGCATAAGCAAACATGCTTTTTTACAACCAGCCCTCTGGGCATAAAAGAACACAAATAACCAACAACAAAAAAACTCTCAACTAAACAATGAACAATTTCTTTTTTAGAGAATACGGGAAAAAAGAGAAAAAAAATCAAAACAAAGAATATATTAGGATTACAAATTTAATTACCAGACAGGAGAGTAGAGGGAAGGAGAAGAGAGAGAGAGAGAGAGAGAGAGAGAGAGAGAGAGAGAGAGAGAGAGAGAGGAGGAGAGAGAGAGAGAGAGAGAGAAGAACATAATTTTGCAAATATTAACATTTCTATAAAAAAAAATTAAAAAGCATCCGACCATCTAGTCATAGAGAGAGACAGGCAGACAGACAGACAGATAGACAGGTGAGCAGGTAGACAGACAGACAGGCGAGCAGGTAGACAGACAGACAGGCAAGCAGGTACACAGACAGACAGGCGAGCAGGTAGACAGACAGGTGAGCAGGTAGACAGACAGACAGGCAAGCAGGTAGACAGACAGACACAGGTGAGCAGGTAGACAGACAGACAGGTGAGCAGGTAGACAGACAGACAGGCAAGCAGGTAGACAGACAGGTGAGCAGGTAGACAGACAGACAAACAGGTGAGCAGGTAGACAGACAGACAGACAGGCAGACAGACAGACAGACAGTCAGAGAGGCGAGCTGGCTGGCAGACAGAGACAAAGATGAATGTGGATCAGAAACACAAATTCCATGCCAATTTTCTTTCTGATAGAACAGATATATAGTTACACAGACATCCAGAAAAATAATAGGAAAGAGGTGGAAAGGGGGAGTAAGGGGTAGGGGGTGGCAATGGAATATGTTTTATGATGGGCTGCTTTAATTAAAAAACGATCATTTCTAGCTGATTAATGCAGCAGAATGTGATCATATAATGTGTGTGTGTTTATGTGTGTGTGTGTGTGTGCGTTGTGTGTGTGTGTGTGTGTGTGTGTGTGTGTGTGTGTGTGTGGTGTGTGTGTGTGTGTGTGTGTGGTGTATGTGTTTGTTTGTGTGTGTGTGTGTGTGGGGGGGGGTGTTGTGTAGTGTGTGTGTATATGTTTGTAGTGTGTGTGTGTGTGTGTGTAGGGGGGTGTTTGTGTGGTGTGTGTGTGTGTCTGTTTGCGGGATGATGTGAAAGCAATAGAAGAGTAGCTAGACAAGTCATGACACACCACTGAGTCACGTGACTCTTGATTCTGCTGACCCAGCCAATCAAGAGCTAGGCATTCTAAGGTCATCATGACCTGACATTTACCTCGTGCACAGAACGTGCTCACCTGTTTTATTCTTTGTCTTCTCTCATTCCCTTTGTTCATTGACAAGTTCATCACAGCCATGCATGAAGTTAAATGTTTTGACAGATGCTATAGCAGAGTGGTTCAGGCCATAACTTCAATCACATTGGTGCATAAAGTCATTGGTTCGAGTCTTTTGTCATCACCATCAGATAAATAAAGAATGGGGATTTTTTTTTAATCTCCCAGGTCAACTTTAAATGCAGACCTGCCTGTGCCATCATTTCCTTTGTTTGGTTGTATTCACCTGCAGAAGTGCATGTTAAAGATACCGTAATTCATTTCAGTATTTGGCAGGTTACAGAAACATGAACATGTCCAGGATACATCTTTGTAGTTAAAATGCAGCAACCCTGATTGTGGGTAAAAATAGCCACATATCTAAAATCTCACCAATGGTGGATGTTGGCACTCTAGTTGAGGAATGCAAAAGAATGCTATTGTTTTTTAAAGTGAGCGATGACAAAACAAAGATAAGTGACAACACAATTTAAACAGCTCACATTATGCATGCACACAGGAACACAGACATACTGATACAGAGGGACGCAGAGACTGACAGACATCTGACACAGACATACAGACACTGACACACAGACATGTATACTCAGACATTGACTCATACAGACAGACAGACAGACAGACAAACACACACACACATGCACACACACGCACGCACACACACACACACACACACATACACACACACACACACACACACGACACACACACACACACACACAAACGCACTATCTCTCTCTCTTCCCTAAACTTTGGTTCAGTTAAACCATTTTATACTCCCTTTTTTGCATTGATACACCAATCCCATGGAAATAATTTATGTCCTCTCGCCAAATTCATACCCACTAAACAAAAAAAATGATGTGGAAACATTATCCATAAACATTGGTCTCATCTGGGACATCAATAATGAAATCTCTCCATGGCACTCAGGTGACCTCATCACTGCTGCATTGTGGGATGTTGGCCCGCCCTCTGGTGGTGAGCTGTCTGTCTGCTTCATCCACTTCCGATATGGCCTCGTGGGAAATAGGGCAAAGGGAGGTCACTTTCCAGGCAAGAGAATTGTCAGTGCATGAGCTGTATGCTTGATAGCTGTTGAATGAACTGGTTTTTACAACTGGCAAGACACAATACCAAATTACGGTATTTGATTAGAGAGCATTGTTCTGTTGGATTTGTTCATTCTTTATTTTTCTTCTTTGTTGTCTGTAATATGCCCTAAAATGCGTTGCTCCCCTTTCATTCAGTGCCTAACAAGTCATGCCCAGTGCATCCAACTTCAATTGTTTTATTTTAGAGGAAGTGACATGACAAAAAGGAACAAGGTCAAAACCAAATGAGGGAGGCAAAATAAGGAATCCCTAACACAGAATTTCTAGAAGGTGGGGATGCTATTTATACTGACAGGCCCCTGGCATCCCCACAGGGGGTAGAATCAATGTTCTGATGAAGACAATTTTCTCCTCTCAGCCTTGCTGGCAATGAGGGAAGGAGAGAGGTGTGGGTCTGTCAGACAGAGACTTGATATCAGTGGTGGTGGGATGGGGAAAGGAGGGAAGGAGGCAGGGGGGGTGGCAATAAGATTGGGTCATAATGATTCAAATCAATCTCAATTTGGTGTGTGTGTGTGTGTGTGTGTGTGTGTGTGTGTGTGTGTGTGTGTGTGTGTGTGTGTGTGTGTGTGTGTGTGTGTGTGTGTGTGTGTGAGAGAGGAGAGAGAGAGAGAGAGAGAGAGAGAGAGAGAGAGAGAGAGAGAGAGAGAGAGAGAGAGTCTCTGCCTTTTTATATATCTGTCTCAGTATCTTTGTCTCTGTCTGTCTGTCTGTCTCTCTCTCCATGTCTCTCTCTCTTTCTATCTCTGTCTGTATCTCTGTCTCTCTGTCTGTCTCTCTGTCTCTCTCTTTTTCTCTGTCTCTGTCTCTGTCTCTCTCTCTCTCTCTCTCTCACACTTTTGTGTTTATGTGTGTGTGCATGTGTGTGTGCATGCATGCATAGGTGCATGTATGCATATGTGTGTGTGTTTATGTATGCATGCACATATCTGTGTGCATGCATGCAAGTGTCCATCCAATCCAAAGCCTTTTTATGCCTTCTTGGCATGTAGGGCAGCAACAAAGGTTCTCCACTCCTGCCTGTCTTGGGCCAGTTTCTGAATGGTTCCCCAGGAGTGTTGGAGGGTCTTCAGCTCTGTTTCTATTGTCCGACGCCAGGTGTTCTTGGGTCGTCCTCGCCTGCGTTTTCCGTCTGGTGTCCAGTGGAGGGCTGTTCGGGCGATGTTCCCTTGTTCCCGTCGGCTGATGTGTCCTATCCATCTCCATCGTCTTTGCATAATGATGGTATCTATATTTTCTTGGTCGCAGCGGGCCAGGAGTTCTTGGTTGGAGATGGTCTCAGGCCAGAAGATGCGCAGTATTCTCCTGAGATTCTTCGTGTGGAATGTAGACAGTTTGTTAATGTCATTCTCAGTCATCCTCCAGCATTCTGCACCATACAGGAGGGTGGAAAGTACGCAGCTCTGATACAGTCTTAGTTTGGTCTTTGTGCTGTATTGGGATGACTTCCACACATTGTTCAGATTTCTGTAGGCAGCTCTTGCTTTGTTGATGCGGTTTTTGATGTCACTGCTTGCTCCGCCATCATGCCTGACAATACTCCCAAGGTATGTGAACTCTTCAGTTGTTGGCAGATCTTCTCCGTTCACTGTGACAGGAGAGGGATTCTGAACGTTTAGCATCATCACCTCTGTCTTCTTCTGGCTGATTTTCAGGCCTACTTGCTGGGCAAAAGTGTTGAGACGGGATGTCTTCTCCTGGATATGATGGTGGGTGTGTGAGAGCAGTGCCAGATCGTCAGCAAAATCTAGGTCTTCAAGTGTTGTGAAAGGGGTCCATCTGATGCCCCGCGGCTGGTCAGCTGTTGTCTGTCTCATCACCCAGTCGATTGTCAGGTTGAAGAGCAGTGCCGACATGGGGCAGCCTTGTCTGACGCCGGTCTTTACACTGAAGCTGGTTTCACTGTTTCCTACTCTGCATGTGAAGTT
>CM060347.1:32044773-32074773 GCA_030674155.1 Stramonita haemastoma | reverse complement strand
ACAAGCTCTGTGGACCCCTAGAGGCCCTCAGTATACTGCAACATTTGTCAGAGCTTCTTGAGTTTCGGTCTGAGCATTTGACAAAGAAGAAGAAGAGAAGAAGAAGAAGAAGAAGAAGAAGAAGAAGAAGAAGAAGAAGAAGAAGAAGAAGAAGAAGAAGTAGATGATGATGATGAAGAAGAAGAAGAAAAAGAAGAAGAAGAAGTAGATGATGATGATGATGATGAAGAAGAAGAAGAAGAAGAAGAAGAAGAAGAAGAAGAAGAAGAAGAAGAAGAAGAATCACATTGAGAAGAAAGCAAAACCAACTGCATTATCTTGAATGATATTAATAATAATAATAATAAATGGAATTTATATAGCGCTATATCTTGCAAAAACAAATCAAAGCGCTTGCATTCAACCAATTCTTGCACATGCAGCCAACAACAATTTAGATTTTTAACGAAGTCAATACACACACACACACACACACACACACACACACACACACACACACACACACACACACACACACACACACACACACACACACATACATACATACATACATATAGAAGTTAAACACTTTGGCAGGGTGGTGGATAGTTCGGCTGTTGAGAGCAGGGGCAGAACATGAAACAGAATAGGAAAGTCTTAGCTTTGAAACAAGTGTGTCTTGAGCGTTAACAATTCTAAAAAAGGTCTCTTATTTATAAATTTGATTTGGTTTCATCACAGAAAAACGCCTAAAATCCTCACTTTGATACTGAAATTCCAAATGCACAATCCCTTCTGGGAAATCCACCCAACTCATTGATTACTGAAACATTACCATGAAATAGCTTTCATCCTGGACATCGTAATGAAATCTCTCCTATGGCCCCCAACTGACCTGATCACTAGTGCAGTGTGGGATTTTATCTTCTTTCTGGTGGTGAGCTATTCAACTTCCGGTATGGCCTCATGGGAAAGGGACAAACGGAGGTCACTTTCAAAGCAAAAGAATTGTTGTAAGTGTGCTAGCTATTGAATAAGTGAATCGTTTTTACAGCTCATAATACATACATTTTTTTTTATTGTGGTATTTGATTAGACAACATTGTTTCATTGGTTGTGATCATTCTTCTTCTTTTTCTTCTTCTTCTTCTTCTTCTTCCTCAGAATTCTTCTTCTTTTTCTTTCTTTCTTCTTTTTCTTCTTCTTCTTCTTCTTCTTCTTCTTCTTCTTCTTCTTCTTCTTCTTCTTCTTCTCCTTCTTCTTCTTCTTAATTCTTCTTTGCAATTCTTCCTCTTTGCAATTCTCCTTCTTTGCAATTCTTCTTCGCAATTCTTCTTCTTCTTCTTCTTCTTCTTCTTCTTCTTCTTCTCCTTCTTCTTCTTCTTCGAATACTCAGACTGCAACTACTGTTGTCAGTCATGTGAGCAAAATTGTGTCTTGCACAGCCCTTATTCAAGTGCCTGACAAGTCAGGCCCAGTATATCCAACTTCAGCATGGGAGAAGAAATTGTTATCACATTATGTCTTTATGGATAAAAAGGCGGGACAATGGACCAAGAAGTCTGAAAATAGACAATAAGGGGATGACAGGGAGAAAAAGAACAAGGAGAGGGATAGAAAAGAGGGAATTTTAGCAAAGAATTTCCAAACGGTAGGAATGATCTTTATACCTAAAGGCACTAAGCATCCCCACCAGGACAGATCATAGTACTTATGTTCTGCTTAAGTGAATGACTTATTGCAAAATTATTAAAATCTAGAGAAAAATGTTTTTATAAAGCCTAAGTTCAATATTTCTGTGAATACTCATGTGACCACATTTTTGTTGTTGTGCACACTTGCATGCTTGCAGACCAGTATGTGCATGTATATAACACACCTACACACTTAAGAGAGAGAGGAAGAGAAGACGGACAGACACAGGAGACACTGAGACAGAAAAGAAGAGAGAAAGACACGAGACAGAAAAAAGACAACAGACAGACACACAGACAGACACGAACAACAACAGCACAGACCACACAACAGACAGACAGACAGACAGACAACAGACAACAACACACACACACACACACACACACACACACACACACACACACAACACACAACACACACACCACACACACACACACACACACACACACACACACGAGACAGACCACACACACACACATAACACACACACACACACCAAATTGAGATTGATTTGAATCATTATGACGCAATCTTATTGCCACCCCCCTGCCTCCTTCCCTCCTTTCCCCATCCCGCCACCACTGATACCAAGTCTCTGTCTGACAGACACACACCTCTCTCCTTCCCTCCTTGCCAGCAAGGCTGAGAGGAGAACATTGTCTTCATCAGAACATTGATTCTACCCCCTGTGGGGGTGCCAGGGGCCTGTCAGTATAAATAGCATCCCCACCTTCTGCGTTAGGAATTTCCTCTTTTCTATCCCTGTCTTTGTTTCTGTCTCATTCCTTTTCTGTTCGTCACGACATGTTTCTTGTTTATTTTTCTGCTTTCTTGGTCCATTCTCCTGCCTTTATTTTTCCAGAAAGACTTATCAAACCACGATTCTCTTCCACGTGGAAGTTGGATGCACTAGGCCTGACTTGTCAGGTGCTTAAGGGCAGGGCAACGTATTTCTGCTCACATGACAGACAACAATGGTTGCTGTCTGAGCATTCAATAACAAGAAAGAAGATCAATGAATGTTGCTGCTGTTCTTTCAGTGATGTTGGGAGAGGGGGTGGTAGTAGTTTTTTTTTTTCCTAGCACTGACTATGGGCAATGAGAGCAAACCAGTCACACATTTGTTTATGTAACCAACTGCAGCCATGTTGTATCAGCCAATAAGAGTTAAGTATCAGAAATCTCATTATCTTGTTCATGTAACCAACTGTCACGTTGTATCAACCAATAAGAGTTAAGTATCGGAAATCTCATTATTTGTTCATGTAACCAACTGTCACGTTGTATCAGCCAATCAGAGTTAAGTATCAGAAATCCCCATAACCCAGTTTATCCTTTCCCTTCCGCTTCTTCTTCCACCTGCCTTATTCATTGATAATGTATGCAGATTGTTAATTATTTACTTAAATGTAGCATTTTTACCATTCTTCATCTTAGACCAACCTTCATCATCTTCTTTCTCATCGAACTCTCAGACAGCAACTATTGTTGTCTGTCATGTGAGCAAAAATGCTTTGTGCTGCCCTTAAGCACCTAACAAGTCAGGCCCAACGCATACACATTTGGCATGGGAGAGGAGTTTTTATTTTCCAAGTTGAAAGAAGGCAGGAGATGAAGGCAGAAAATAGAGAAGAAGGGGGTGACTAGAAGAAAAGGAACAAGGCAGAAACAAGTAGAGGGATAGAAAAGAAGAAAATGTTAGCACAATTTCTAGGTGGGGATGCAGTTTATACTTACAGGCCCCCGGCATCCCTAAGGGGGAATCTTCATCTTTTCACCAGTGCAGTATTTCTCGTTTGACAAACCTTCCTCTTTTCACCAATCTTCATCTTTTCACCAGTGCAGTATTTCTCGTTTGACAAACCTTCCTCTTTTCACCAATCTTCATCTTTTCACTAGTGCAGTATTTCTCCTTTGACAAACCTTCCTCTTTTCACCAATCTTCATCTTTTCACTAGTGCAGTATTTCTCCTTTGACAAACCTTCCTCTTTTCACCAATCTTCATCTTTTCACTAGTGCAGTATTTCTCCTTTGACAAACCTTCCTCTTTCACCAACCTTCATCTTTTCACCTTATTTTCACCAACTTTCAGTTTTTCACCCACTTTCATGTTTCCACCAATCTTAATCTTTAAATGGTCAATGTGATGACCTGCATACCCTGCATACAGTTATTTCTAAAGTTCATTTTTCTACCACTGACCTTCTCCCTTTGTACACAGCTGTCAAGGTCACAGCAGAAAGCAGACGACACTGACAGCTCACTACCACCAGGGGGCAGGCCAACCTCCCATAATGCAGCAGTGAGTGGATGGGGAAGTGACCTCATTGGAGAGATTTTTTTTTTATTGTTGTAATCACCATTACAGATATTACAGCCCTGATGGATTGCTTGGTTGTCTGGTGTGGGGAGTCCTTTGAAGGTGTTAGTGGTGAGAGTTTATTACCCTAGGAAATTAGTGTGGAATGTGTTTGTCTGGAGGCTTTAAATGAAAAGCTTTGGGTCAATTAGTGTCAATTCATTTTCCACTTTGCCCCCTCCCCCATTTCCTGCTTTTCCACATTAAAAGGTCCTTAAACTGTTTGGCAAAGAATGAATGTGGTTTTGTTTTATAGTCAGTTGTTGTTGTTTTTATTCCCTGGTGAATGTTTTAAATTCTTGTTTAATCATTTTTTGTTTTCAAAGTAGAATACATTTCTAAAATATAGTCTGTATTCAAAAATTTTTTTTCAGCTGTTTTGTGGACATTTCAGTTGTGTTTCTGTTAGAGACAGATAGCAAAACACACACACACACACACACACACACACACACACACACACACACACACACACACACACACACACACACACACACACACACACACTCATGCGCCTGCAGGCATGCACGGGTGCACACGCACACACAAACAAATACACACACATATGCACACACCCAGGCATGCACGCAAGCATACAGGCACGCAGGAACCTGCACACACATACACGCACTTAGTTATATAATATATATTATATACATATATATATATATATATATATATATAAAATATATATATACATATAATATATAATAATAATAATAGATAATAAATAATAATAAGAACATAGATAGATATAGATAGATACATAATACATAGATAGATAAGAGATAGAGATACATAGAAGATACATAATACATACAGACGATACATAGATACATAGATACATATCTATATAAATGTGTTTTGTGTGTGCTGTGTGTGCGCCACCTCAGACTGAAATATCTTTTTTTAATAATGACACTACGTTTACTTACGTCAAACAATAAAACAGTATTGTGTCCTGTTTAAGGTCTGTTCACACTTAGTGAAATTAGATTTAAAAATTCAAAAAAAAAAAAAGAAAAAAAAAAGAAAGAAAACAGTATTACCAATTTAGGCATTCTTGTCCCCTCTGGTCTATAGCAAGCCTGTGCAATATCCTTTTTCTCTAAGTGACCTCCCTTGGTTGCATTTCCCACAATTCCGTGAGACAAAACCCGTGGAACCTGATAGATTTTGTTGGGTGGGGGTTGGGGGGGGGGGAGGGAGGGAGGGAGAGGAGAGGGGAGAGGGGGAAGTCCCTCCTTTCCACACTGCATTAGGGGTGGTAAATGGGGACAAACTATTGGGGCGATGTCAATGAAGAAGTTGCATGGGAAGAGTCATGATGGAAGGTGTTTTTTTATTTTATTTTATTCTTTTATCTCGAGGATAATGGAATAAGACTCATGTGCTATTTTTTATATCCAGTCCCCGTGTGTATGCAGTTTTGTCAATCTTGTCATCTGTTCCCACCGGCACACAATGACATACTCTTACGAAAATCGGAACAGGATTTAACGTGTGTGCAAGATGTTCTGTGTGCGTTCGCACACGGGCCTGGGTTTATAGTCTCATCCGAAGGGAAAATTCCTCGAACGGGAACCGAACCCAGGTCGGAAAATTGCGAGCGCAATGTTCTAACCACTAGGCTATCCCGTCCCCTCTTCTTCTTCTGGTAGGATGGTTAAGATGTTCACCCGCCCAACAAGTAAGCCTTGGGTTCTGGGTTTCAATCCAAGAATTGTTTTTTTTTTCTCAGTTTTACTCCCCCCCCCCCTCCCCAAATGTAAAAAAATCAAACTGAATGTCAAAGTCCTTCAGATGAGTCTATAGACTATGTCCCTGTGTGGGACTTCACGCAGAACAACACACGTTGAAAACCTGTTTCACCCTTGAGAAGAGTAGGCCATTTCACCTGCCCTCCTCTCTCTCTGTTTCCATATTTCTGTATTTTCAGTTGGCTGTCTGCCTTCATCTGATTTATTTATTTCTATTCTGTTATTTTCGAGGATAATGGAATAAGAACTCAATATTTTTTTTACATCCAGCCCCTTTGTGTATGCAGTTATATCAATTTTGTCATCCGTTCCCACCGGCACACAATGGCCTACTCTTCAGAAAAGTGGAACAGGTTTTAACATAAGCGCAAGATGTTTTGATTGACACCCATCTGTGGGTGTCTGTAAATCTGTGTGTGTGTGTGTCTGTCGTCTGTCTGTCTCTCATCTCTGTCTGTCTCTCTATCTCTCTACCTTTCTCTCTACCTCCTACCATCCACACATACACACACACACACACACACACACACACACACACACACACACACACACACACACACACACACACACACACCACACACACACACACACACGGTTGTCTAAAATCACTAAATGTGAATAGACGTTAAACTGAAGATACATACACACACACGACTATGACCATCGCCCCAGCAAACACTCAAATCAAAGAAAACAGCCATCAGATTTTTTTTCCCCCTTTCATTTTCATAGTTTTGTCAATTCTACCACGACTTCAACCCAGCCCAACATAGGCACGAACCACGGACACCAAGTGGAGGGGTGATCAAAGGTATATCCCCTCCCCTCTCCCTCCTCCCCCCCCCCCCGTTCCCTCCTTCATTCTCACCACTCCTTCCTCACCCATCCTCAGCCTGTTTTTTTTTGTTTCATTTTCATCTTAGTAATACTGGTGAGATTTCAGCGAAGTTAGAGGCGCTGGGGCTGCCTGGCAGGTGCTTAACGGCAGCACAACGTATGGATTATTCGGTCATATGACAGACAACATTAGTTTTTCTCTGAGCGTTTGACGACTACGAAGAACACGTCAAGAACACGAAAAACATTGTGAAAAAGAAGACTTGCCAAGAACTGCTAGGAAGGACTGCGAGGAAATGCGAAAAATTGCGAAGAAGAAGAAGAAGAAGAAGAAGAAGAAGAAAGAAGAAGAAGAAGAAGAAGAGAAGAAGAAAAGGTTGTTCTTCACCTCTTCTTCTTCTTCTTCTTCTTCTTCTTCTTCTTCTTCTTCTTCTTCTCTTCTTCTTCTTCTTCATTCAGAATTTTTCTTGTTTTTCAATCTGTCACAATTTTTGACTTAACCATATTTACATCTTATTAATCTTTTACCATGCCGCTTCAAAAATACACCAGTGATGTCAAAAATGCACAACCTTTAGATGATAAAAGGTTGCAAGATTTATGTTTAAGCACGCTACATGATTATGCAAATGCCACATTATTACTAGGGATAAAAGACAAGAAAGAAACAGAAGACGGTGAGGGGGGGGGGGGGGGGGGTATGGGTTTCAGTAAGGGGGGGGGGGGGCTAGGGGGTGGTGTGAGGTCGCAGAGTTATCGATTGTAACGGAACCTGATATCTTCCATAACGCTAGTTTCGTAACAGCAGGGGAGAGCACTCCCTCACACCCTTCACCTACATTAACCAACCATTATCGGTGGTCTCCCCTGTCTCGTTTCCTGACCGGAAGTGAATTATCTCTCCCTGAGGTGGAGCGAGTGACGTCACTTCAAAGGGAGGTAAATGGCGGGAAGTTATTGCGAGACCGATGAAGGGGAGGTAAGGCAGTAGAGGTGTGAGTAATGGGGACTGATTTATCGCCCCTGTCACGCGAACCGGCGTCCATAAAGTTGGACAGATTGCGTATTGACAAGGTGACTGATTTCTTGATGGCCTTCCATTCTTCTGTCTGTCTGTCTGTCTGTCTGTCTGTCTGCTCTGTTTGTCTGTCTCTGTCTGTCTTTCTCTCTCTCTCTCTTACTTTCTCTCTGTCTCTCTTTGTCTCCTGTCCTCTTCTTCGTCTTTCTCTCCCTCTGTCTTTGTCTCTGTCTGTCTGTGTCTCTGTCTGTTTGTCCGTTTCTGTCTGTCTCTCTTTGTCTCTGTCTATGTCTCTGCCTGTGTGTCTGTTTGTCTGTCTCTGTCTGTCTGTCTCTGTCTCCATCTTTCTTTCTCTCTTCGTCTCTGTGTTTCTGTCTGTTTGTCTCTCTGTCTGTCTCTGTCTCTCTGTCTTTCTCTCCATCCTTTTTGTCTCTGTCTGCGTCTCTGTCTGCCTGTGTCTCTTTGTCTGTCTGTATGTGCTGTTGTCTGTCTGTCTGTCTCTGTGTCTCTGTATCTTCTCTGTCTTCTCTCTGACCCCCCATGTCTGTCTGTCTGTCTCTGTCTCTTGTCTCGGTCGGTCGTCGGTCTGTCTTCTGTCTGTCTGTCTGTCTGTCTGTCTGTCTGTCTGTCTGTCTCTCTCTCTCTCTCTCTCTATCTTCTATCTCATCTCTCTCTCTCTCTTCTTCTCTCTCTCTTCTATCTATCTATCTATCTTCTCTCTCTGTGGGAGGTCAAATGACCGACAGGGATAATCAATACCCAACCTTCCCTGTAAACTGTGACGAAAACTTCTGGGTGACATAATCTTGAAAATGTCAGTAACACTACCCTTCGGGTGACCCTGAAGAATGATGATAACTCCCCCTGGTAAAAATGCACAAAAATCAAATTGTATCAAACAAAACATTGGCTTAGTAGTGAGTGTAGCAGAATGACAGTTGTATTACTGTGCTTTTTTGTTTTTCTTTGTTGGTCCCCAAAAGACTTCGGCCCTAAGAGGTAGCAATTTTCTCCCATGCTGAAGTGGGATGCACGTGCTGGGCCTGACTTGGTAGGCGCTTAACGGCAAGGCAACAAATTTTCCCTGATATGTATGACAAGTCGAGAATAGTTGCTGTCTGAAGCGTTTGAAAGAAGAAGAAGGATAACTTTCTTCTTTATTTTTCTTTCTTGCATTTCTTACTCTTTCACGTGTTTTTTTTTTTCTTTGTAGTTTTTTTTTTTTTTTTAGTTGTTCAATTCCTTGTCTTTTCTTTTTATCGTTGTGTGTGTGGGTTTTTTGTTGTTGCTTTCTTTCTTTTCGTTTTTAGTTTGTTTTTGTTTTGTTTTTTTTTTCTCTCCCCCCCCCCTCCCCCCATTTTTCAGTTTCATTACAGAAGCCCTACACACTTTCTACGCAGACTCGTGGTATAAATTTGATCATCTTTTATCGGGATGGGATAGCTAAGGGGTCAGAGCACTTACTTTCCCCTAAGTCAAAGTTAAGCAGTATCAAGCGTGGTTACCAATTAGATGGGTGACCGTATGCGTGCATTGGCTTCTGTACAGTCCCCCAGTCCACCCAGCTGTAAATAGGTGCCTGCCCTCTTTAGGGTCAGGGAAGGTAAAGCAACGAGGGAGAGGAGATGGGCGCCGCCTTCAATATGCTGGCCCCTAGAGAAGCTGAGGTCTCTGATGCCTCGCTCCCCTACCACCACACAGGTTATGGGGACACCTTTAAATGGTGGATCGGGGGTCTAAGTGGTAACGCACCTTGCCTAGAAAGCAAAAAGTCTGGGTCGGAGTGTGCATGGTTCGTACCCCGTTTGGGCCCAAAACTGTTTCCCCATCCATTAACCTGAGGGTGGTCTGGGCACTAGTCTTTCGGATGAGACGATAAACTGAGGTCCCACGTGTTACACATCACTATTTAGCGCACGTAAAAGAACCCACGGCAACAAGGGGATTGACCCTGGCAAAATTCTGTAGAAAAAAGCCACTCTAATAGGGAAACAAAATAATACAGTTGCATGCAGGAAAAGGAAAAAAAAAGAGAATGGGTGGCACTTCACTTGTGGCGACGCCCTCTTCCCCCTTAGGGAGCAGCCGGAATTTTACTCAGAGAAATCTGCTGTGACATAAGGTGGTACAAAATACAAATTACAGTTTTTTTTTTACTGTTGTTTATTTGAGTTCTCCATTTGCTTGTCTTTTCTCTTTACCTTTGTGTGTGTGTGTGTGTGTGTGTGTGTGTGTGTGTGTGTGTGTGTGTGTGTGTGTGTGTGTGTGTGTGTGTGTGTGTGTGTGTGTGTGTGTGTGTAGGGGGGGCGGTGGTTGTTTTTGTTCCTTTTTCGTTTTTTTTCGTTTTTCAGTTTCATTATAGCAACACTAAGCTACACCCTCATTGTCTATGCAGACTGGTGGTTTAAATGTTGATAATCCTTTGTCAGGGCAGAGAGGCCACGTTACTGAATTAGTTTTTGTATGTTTTCTGTCTGTGTGTTCTTTTTTGTTCATTTATTTCCTTTTCCTTTTTTTTCCAGGGTGGTATTGGTTTTGCTTATGGGTTGTGGTGTGTTTGGAGGTTTTCTTTGTTTTTGTTTGTTGTTTTTGATTGTTTGTTGTTTGGGTTTTCGGGATGGGTTTGTTATGGGTTTTTTGTGGGGTTTTTTTGTTTTTTTTTTTTTTTTGGGGGGGGGGGGGGGTGAGGGGAACTGCTACTTTGTGTTTGTTGTTGTTGTTGTTGTTGTTGTTGTTGTTTTTGATTTTTCTATCTTTTTTTGGTTTGTTTCCAGGTTTTTTCTTTTTTTGGGGGGGGTGGGGTGGGGTGGGTGTTTTTTTGCCTTTTCATCATTTTTTTTTCTTTTGTGGGTGCATCCTTTCCTTGTTATTGCACTCTCCCTCCCTCTCTCTCTCTCTCTCCTCTCTCTCTCTCTCTCTCCTCTCTCTCTCTCTCTCCCTCTCTTCTCTCTCCCTCTCTCTTTCCCTCTCTCTCTCTCCCTCTCTCTCTCTCTCCCTCCTCTCTTCTCTCTCTCTCTCTCTCTCTCTCTCTCTCTCTCTCTCTCCTCTCTCCCCCTCCCCCCTCTCTCTCACCCCTCCCCCTCTCTTTCTTTCTCTCCTTCTCTCCTTTCTTTTCTTTTGTTTTCTTTCTTCTTTTTCTTTTCTTTTTTTTTGTTTTTGGTTTCTTTCCAATGTTCACAAAAATCTGTCAGTCATGTCTTTTTTTCTTTCTTTTGTTTTCCTTTTCATGAAAAAAAATACTTTCTTTGGTTTTTCCTCTTCATATTATTCTTTTAACTAATTTCTTTCTTTCTTTCCCTTAACCTTCTTTTCTCTCTTTCATGAAAAGAAAACATCGTTGTTTTCTTTTTCTGTTGTGTGTATATCCTTTCTTTGTTCTCTTCTCTCTCTCTCTCTCTCCTCTCTCTCTCTCTCTCCTCTCTCTCTCTCTCTCTCTCTCTCTCTCTCTCTCTCTCTCTCTCTCTCTCTCTCTCTCTCTCTTCCTCTCTCGGGGCCGATCACGTAAGGTGAAAGTGAAGACGTACTGAAATCGCTCTAGTATTTTTATGATTACTAACTAGTTTTTAAGTGGCTTTCGCTTTTCATTGTTTGTATATTGTTAGATCAAGAGGATGGACATATCGGTACAGGCGTACAGAGCAGTATGTGGAACATTTGCCGCAGTATATGTCCGTTTCATGTTGAAACGGGCAGAATTCAAATCTTCCACCAGAACCTCCATTTTGACGTTGAGAAGCCGGCGAGACGGTGTCTTGTTGGGATTGACCCTCACCTATCTATTTTGGGGCGGGCTGTTATTGCGGTGTGGTGATGTCGAAACCAACCCTGGACCAACCACCCCTCCTGGATCCACTGGCCGCAAGCTGAGGCAGACCAGCTTGGTTGGTGGTGCTGGTGGACGGAGCACCTTTACTGGCAGAGCCTCCAGGACAACCAGAATGAGAGCTGATGTGACCGCTGATGTGACCACCAACACGCCTACCAACATACACCATGGCCAGGACTCCTCCTCTACTGCTGCTACTCAGGTACCATCCTTCAACACCATGTCGGCCAAAATCGAGAAAGTGGAGACCTTGATAAAAACTACCACTGACAGTCTCAATAATGAGATAAAAGTATTGACAGACAGTGTTGGTGCTTTGAAAGAGGAATTGAGTAGCCTGAAGCAAGAGTTAGACAACCTTAGGACTGAAAATGTAGACTTAAAACAGTCAAATTCAGGATTGAAGGATAGAGTTGAAAAGCTAGAAAAGAAATCAGAGGAGTTAGAAGGACAGTCAAGATGAAATAATGTGATTTTTCATGGGTTAGAAAAGAAAACTGATGAGACTGGAGCTGATTGTGAAAAGATTGTGAAAAATCTTCTGTCAGAAAAAATGGATGTAGCTGATATCAAGTTTGATAGAGTGCACAGGATAAACTCTAAACCCAACTCTCCTGTTATTGCTAGGTGCTGTTTCTTTCAAGATAAGCTTAGAATATTGAAGGCAAAGACTCGGCTAAAAGGTTCAAAGATTTTTGTAGATGAAGATTTTTCCCAAGCTGTTAGAGAAGTTAGACGCAAACTGACCCCATATTTGAAGAGTGCCCGAGCAGAAGGAAAAAATGTGAGAATGATCTTTGATCATTTGATCATTGATGGTGAGAAGGTGACCGTCAATGATCTAGGAAGAAATGAATAGCGTGTTGGCCGGCCCATACACACATCTGTCCACAGAGGCAATACACAGGGTAGGGACAAAAGTAAACGTACACCGCCTCAGATAGGTACTGACATAATAGGCCCACGCTTTGTGCTGTAAGCCTAGGGAGTGAGAAAGACACTGCGCGTGGCATTGCTGTTGAAGACAAAGACCAGTTAGGCCTAGGTCTAGGCCTAGGCCTAGCACAAGCTAAGCCTAACGATGAGTCAGCTAGATTTGGACAGTGTTCAAATAAAGATAATGATCATAGTACAGTTGAAAGCAGTAGTTCCATGTCTTGTCATATAAATGAAATTGATGAAAGGGTCAGTCTATATAATGTCGTAGATCAATGGAATTGTGGTAATACCAATAGAACAAATAAAACTTTTTCATTTTTGTCCTGGAATGTTAATGCGTTGCTGTCAAAACTCTCTGATGGAGATTTCGTATCGTGTATGTGCGTAGCTTCGATTTTATTTGTCTGACAGAAACATTCTTGGAAAATATCCAGTCAGATGTGTTTAGTGGGCTATAAGGCCTTCTGTAAGTCAGCAATTAAAGTTAGCCATCAAGGGAGGCGATCAGGGGGAGTAGTTTGTTTGATTAAGCATGAGTTAGCTGCTCTTGTGAAATATTTAGATGTTCCATGCCCTAACATTTGTTCTTTTCTCTGTGACAAATCTCTTTTGTGTACTTCAAGAAATGTATTGCTTGTTTGTGTGTATATCCCACCTGAAGGTTCTCCTTTTTATAACATGTTTGCCAATGATAACGGAATTGCTATGTTGGAAAGATGTTTAGTAATTGTGTGGTGACACTGGATGAAGTAGATATAATATTGTGTGGAGACTTAAACAGCAGGACATCAAATTTTTCTTGTCATCATGTAGTAAATGACTGTATTCCAGATCTTCAAAGTAAAAGCATGTCTCTCTGTAGTAATCGTTATTCTGAAGATGCTGTTATCAACAATTATGGTAAATTATTATTGAATATGTGTACTGCACTTAGTTTACAAATTTTAAATGGTGTATGTAATGGCGACCAGCAAGGACGCTACACATATATTTCTGATGGTGGATGCAGTGTTAATGATTATTTTTTAGTGTCAGATGATTTGTTCTCTCAAATTTTTGACTCGTGTCAATTGTTTGTTGCTGAGCGTTCAGATTCAGATCACCTTCCTGTTGAATTACATATTAATCCATTATATCAAACTTATGCAGTAGCTGAGGAGCCATCTGTTGTGGAAAAGTTCGTGTGGGATGAAAACAAACTCTCAGCTTATAAGGATAATCTTTGTAATGAGAATATGTGTGAAAACTTTTTAAATGCCTTACAGATGATTGATGAGAACATTAATGAAGCTCTAGATTTGTTCAATGATTGCATAAAGTCCAGTGCTGAATGTATGAAAAAACAGATACGTGTCAAAAAAGGTCTATCAAATGCTACATGGTTTGATAATGAATATAAAAGTATGAAATATAGGGTCAGAAAACTTTTGAGGACTTACGGAAAACATTAAAGAATGAAGACAAAAATGTGTACTGTGTCTTAAGAAGGGAATATAAATATATGCTAGAAAGGAAAAGAAAACAGTATAACATGACTTTACTTGCAGACATGATGTCTTCAATCTCTTCTCAAGTTCAGTTCTGGAAAAGTGTTAAGAAGGCATCATTTAGAAATAGTCAACCAAAGAATAATATATCAGTTGACAGTTGGTTTCAACATTTCAAAACCCTCTTGGAGAAAGACTCAATAGACATCTCAGTGAATAATGATGCTGACATTGATGAAACAGAGGAAGATTTTGATCGTCCAATATCTTTAGATGAAGTATATAGGGCACTAAGAAAGCTAAAGAATGAGAAAGCAGCTGGACCTGATCCAAATCATTGGAGAATTGCTAAAAAATGGAGTTGAAGATGTAGTGCTTTTCCTTCTAAAATTATTCAACAAAATCTTTGATGATGGTCTTTTCCCAGATAATTGGACTGAATCTATAATCCTAACATTACACAAAAAGGGAGATGTTGATAACCCTAATAACTACAGGGGAATTTCTCTTAGTGACATAAGTAGTAAGTTGTATAGTACTATCATTAATAACAGGTTACAGGAATGGGTTATGAAAAATGATATTACAGGTGAACACCAAGCTGGTTTTAAGAAAGGATACTCTACTATAGATCATATGTTCACTCTGCTTGCGTTTGTTCAGAAACAGTTTAGTCATAGCCGTAAACTCTATGTGGCATTTATTGACTTTGAAAAGGCATTTGATTCTGTTAATAGAAACTTGTTGTGGCCTGTTCTCCAGAAAAATGGTTGTGACGGGTAAATTATTACATTGTTTGAGAGCCATGTATCAGAATGTCAAAAGTAGAATAAGATGTGGTACTAAACTGACTGACATAATATACTGTGCCACTGGTGTTAAACAGGGTGATGTATGTAGCCCTTTACTGTTTTCTGTTTTCATTAATGAGTTAGCCAGAGAAGTCATCAATAATGGTAAACATGGTGCCACTTTCTCCCAAGATGTCACAGAATTGTTTATTCTTCTACTTGCTGATGATGTTATCCTGCTATCTGAAACAGTTGTTGGCTTACAAAAGCAGTTAAATAGCTTGAGCAGTGCTGCATCGGCACTTGATCTTAAGGTTAATCTGAATAAGAGCAATATCGTTGTATTCAGAAAAGGTGGTCATTTAGCTGTTCATGAAAAATGGTTGTACAATGGAAAAGTCATGCCTGTGATTAATTGTATATAAATACTTAGGAATCTGTTTTTCTACAAAACTTAGTTTCACAACTGCATGTAAAGATCTGGCAAGTCGAGGTAAACGAAGCTTGTTATTGGTTTTGAGGAAATTGCGAATATTGAATAATAACTCTTTTGACCTGTTCATTAAAATATTTGATGCCCAAATACAACCCACTGTGCTATATGGTGCAGAAATTTGGGGTTTGGATGCAGCTGTAACGCATTGTGAATCAGTGCACCTCTTTGCATTAAAGCAGTTCTTAGGCTTAGATAGACGAACGCCCAATGACCTTGTGTATAGTGAAACTAATAGATATCCTCTCTCTGTTAATGCTGCTGTAAGATGTATTAGATACTGGATTAAGATTCTACATATGGATGAGAACAGGTTACCTTTTAAATCTTACAAGATGCTTTATGATCTAGATGTGAAAGGGAAAAACAACTGGGCTACACAAATACGCACCTGTTTATGTGAACTTGGTTTTGGATTTGTTTGGCTCAATCAAGGTGTTGGAAGTTGTAGAGAATTTATAAACACTTTCAGACAAAGACTGATTGACTGCCGATGGCAGCAATGGAATGATCATATACAAAACCAGTGAAAGGTATCAAATGTATAGACAATTTATAAGTGCACATGATATCAAACTTATTTAAAGCTTGATATGGACATACATTTGAAAAGAATTATGTCAAAGTTTAGACTTGGTGTATCAGATATAAATGTTCATAAATTCAGATACAGAGGATATGATGTTGATGACCTCAGGTTACTATGCCGTTATGTAAGCAAGCACCTGAAAATGAGGTGCATTTTGTGTTATGCTGCCCAGTGCTAGAGGATGTTAGGCAGAGTTACATCCCTGTGAAATATAGAAGGCAGCCTAATTCATTTAGACTCTGTTTACTCATGGCATCAAGTCAGCCTGAGGTTGTGCGCAGCCTCACTCTTTATTCGTGTAAAGCCTTTAGAATAAGAGATACTTTATTATCTTAAGTCATATTTTTGCTACTGATTTTGTTGCAATACAATTCTGCTGTTGTCATTGCTGTTGTCTTTTATTCCACCAAAACACTAAGCAGTTTGGCAACCCCCTTCATGTATGGGCCAATGGCCTTTCTGTGAATAAATTTTTCGAGTTCGAGTTCGAGTTCGAGTTCTCTCTCTCTCTCTCTCTCTCTCTCTCTCTCTCTCTCTCTCTCTCTCTCTCTCTCTCTCTCTCTCTCTCTCTTCTCTCTCTCTCTCTCTCGGGGGCTGAATGCTGAACTCGAATTCAGCAAGACGTGCTAATTTTGGCAGGCGTAATTAAGCCAATTTTTGGTTATCTATTAATTGCTGGTTGCAAAAATAGCCATACAGCTAGTACAGTGAAAGTACAAAGAAGATGCTGTGAAAGTTTGAAAGTAATTGGTGGAATAGTTTTGGAGATATTTGAATTTCTATGTTTAAATGAAAGAAAGAAGAGAATAAGCAGAATAGAGACAGTACAGTTAGAGCAAGAGGGATGGCAGTGGAGAGAAAACAACTCAGTTGTTTTCGCCTGTCTCCTTCCCTGGCTTACTGGCTGTGCGTTGTTTTGCTACTGAAGAGCAAAGATGTTGAACGTAACCCTGGCCCTGATGAAAATCTTAACATCTTACAATTCTTGGATTGGAGATTTTCCCAAATATGGCAGGGGATGAACGTCAATGCAGCCAACCTTTGCAGCATGATGAACGACAAGTTCAGCAACCTGCAACAGTCCATACAACATTTTGCAGAAGAAATAAGTGAACTCAAAACACAAGTCCAAAGAGACAGAGAAGACCTTCAAGATCTCCAGGAGGAAAGAGAATTAATCCTTAATCGTTTGGTGAAACTGGAGCAAAGACAGGAGTCCACAGAAATGGACACCAAACGCTGCAACCTGAAGTTTTTCGGAATTCCCGAACCTCGGCGAGGCCTGTACTACTCCTGTGCAGAACAGATTGTGGATATTCTTAATGAATACTCCAGTGGCAGAACATGGGAGCTGAATGACATCAAGCATGCCTTCCGCATTGGTGATTCCCGCCAGCTTCGTGATGACCCCGTCCAGTGGTGGCCCAGTTCTCATGGTGGGCAGATAAGCTGTCTGTTCTCACCAACAAACAGCTAAGAGATGAGCTGCGACGTGATGGGATCAGAGTCACAGCTGACCCAACCTCAAGACAGAAGGAAATGATTGAGTTCTACAGAAGCCAGGGACAAACAGTTTTCTACAGAAATGGTCGTCTACACTTTGCTGACACTAGGAAAAAAACAACCCCTTGGTATCAAGACAGTGAGTATGAGCCTGACCAGCACAGGAGCATGGACACTGGCAGTGTTCAGGCTCTGCGTAATGAAGACTGGCCATATCTTCCATGTTCCCAGCAACACAGGCCAGAATCATCCCGTGGTCAGTGGCATGGAGGAAATAGTTCTGATGATGGATGCAAGAAAGGCAGAAGTGACATTGGACAGAAGTACTACTTCGCTGGCAATAGTTCAAGAGGACACCAACAAAGGGGATTACAGCAGTGGAACACCGAGGAAAACAGAAGGTCACCACCTACTCAGAATAGAAGTCGTCATCACCTCAGCAGGGACTTCGTTGGTGACCCAGGAAGTGGACCTCTCGTTGCCCCAGGCCAGGAGTCCTACACAAGAGTAGTCCAGAGGGACCCCCAGTCTTTCAGGAAGAAGGAGCAAGTAAATTCAAGACCTCCCAACAGGACCAGTGGCCAGGAGTTCTATCATTACCAGAGAGACAGAGAAGTCAGCAGACACACCCAACTCCAGCAAAATCAGGGAGAGCACAGGTCAAATAATACTGACATTGTCAGACTTGTGCAGAAGGAAAACATAACCATAGATGACAAACTAGAGACAAATACAAATGATATGCTTACAGACGATGACAGTTTTCAGGACAGACAGGACCACAGTGAAGTCAGAGCTGACGGGTTCGACAGAAACAGGGCAACACATGAAATAGGTGACTCTAGTACTGACACAGAGGACGATCTTTCTGAGGAAAATGAACAGCCTCCCCAACAGCTTCAAAGTGATATGACAAGGAACAAGACTGTGACAAACAAAATGAGTCAGGAAATGACAAACTGACAGAAAAGACTGACATTCCTCTGAGGCACCGTCTGATGACCAGGTAGCAGTGGATGTGCCACAGGACCATACTACAGACACTCCCTGTACTGACAATGACCTCAGGGTAGAGAACAGACAAAACAAGGGACAAAACACACAAAATGGTGTGAATGAGGTAACTGCACCATGTGAATCCACAAAAGCAAAGGTGAGTTCCCCATCCACAGATTCTAAAAAGAAGATGGGTAGGATGGCACGGAGCAAGCAAAAAGCTCCAAGGGTAAAGAGGGGACAGTCAGACAGTACCCCAGCAACAAGCAGGTCTCAGAGTCAGTCCAGTATACTGGACTCACTGAAACGAATGGGGTCAAAAGATGGGAGCAAAATGGGTAAACAAGGGTCAGGAGGGGGGACTAAGACACGGTCAAAAAGTGTACATAACAAATAGGACATCGGCCAGGCCTATAAAGTGGGAAATCATAATTCACATATGGATGATACAGTGTGTCATAGTTTCATGAATATTTCTTGTTCAAAGGGTTGCTTAAAGGGTTCAAAGGGTTGTTCAAAGGATTCAAAGGGTTGTTCAAAGGGTTGTTCTTGTTCAAAGGGTTGCTTAAAGTTCCTCAATTACAATGTAAACGGCTTGCTTCCTAAGCTAGATGACAGTGATTTCATTCAGTATGTTTAATCTCATGATATCATTTGTTTAACTGAAACATTCATAGCCACAGATTTTGAATCTAATTTGTTCAGTGATTTTCTCATATTTACGTTGAAAGCTTCGAAATTATCCCATCATGGTAGGTATTCTGGTGGTGTAGTTGTACTAATCAAGAAAATATTTTCCCCATTTGTAAAATGTGTTCCAGCCTCTGTAGATAACACTATTGTTGTTCAAATAGATAAAACTGTATTTGGTACCGACAAGGATGTTATGTGCATATGTGTGTACATTCCTCCATGTGATTCAAATTACTGGAAGGGCAAACAAGATGGTTATGGTATAGAATTGTTAGAGCTGTGTTGTTTGCAGTTACAAGAAATGTTTGACGATTTCTATGTTTTACTTTTTGGTGATTTGAATGCTAGAACTGCTGATAGTAATTATTGTTTTGTGGACTCTGATTTTTCAAGCTCATTGGTGTGTGCACAAAGTGATTTTCCTCGTAACTCCCTGGATAATAACTATAACACGTTTGGAGAGCAACTACTTGAGTTGTGCAGTATGTTCGATTGCCTTATTTTAAATGGATTATGTGAACAAGGTCTGGATAACAGTTTTACATACGTTTCTAGCTCTGGTTGCAGTGTTGTGGATTATTTTATCATTTCTACTGAACTGTATATGAACTTGCATGCTATTTCTCTTGAAGTGCAAAACTTAACTGAATCAGATCACTTACCAGTTGTGCTTTTGTATGATCTTGGTGAAAATGGCTTTGCCAAAGAAGAGCAGAAAAATACGACTGTAAAACAAAATGTCATCAAGAAAAACATCTGGAAGATAGAGAAAGAGGCAGAATTTGTGGAAAAAATGAAAAGTAAAGACATCCAAGATAAACTCAAAGCAGCTAATGACAAGTTAGATTATGATGTAAATGAGGCTCTGAATTTATTTGTGAAATGTTTGAATAATGCTAGCAGCTGTATGTTAACAAAAAATTTTCCATGCAAACATAAACGTTGCTCAAAATGGTTTGACGATGAATGCTTAATAGCTAAACGAATTTCTAGGGAAAAGCTATCAACTTTCCGTGTATCAAGAAGTGACAATGACCGGGAAAATTATGTACAAGCTCGGAAGCTGTATAAAAATTTGATAAAGCAGAAAAAACGAAATTTTAAAAGAGAAAAAGCTGCTGCACTTGCGGCAGACAAGATGGATCCAAAATCATTCTGGAAGGAAGTCAGAAATATGGGATGCACGCATAAAACAAGTAAAATAAGTAGTACTATTACGTTAAATGACTGGTATAGTCATTTCAAAAATGTTTTTGGAAATGATAACAGTGATCACCAAGACACACCAGATTTTGATGAACATGAAGAACCAAATCATTTTTTAAACAGTGTTATAACAGAGGAGGAAGTACATCATGCTATAAAGAGACTAAAAAGTGGCAAAGCAACTGGACTTGATGAGGTATGTGCAGAAATGCTTAAGTCAAGTGGAAAAGATGTTGTATTATTTTTGACAAAGTTGTTTAATAAGTTATTTGATAAAGGTGAGTATCCACAAGAATGGGCTAAAGCAATTGTAATACCTTTACATAAAAAGGGTGATATAGAAAATATGGATAATTATAGGGGTGTTTCTCTACTTAGTATACTGTCTAAATGTTATACTACTATTTTGAATTCTAGGTTGTATTTATGGCTTGAAGAGAACATGCTGATTTCTGAATCCCAAGCTGGTTTTCGAAAACATTATTCCACTGTTGACCAGATTTTTACTCTCCATGCTACAGTCCAAAAATGTTTAAGTAAAAAGGGCCAAAAGTTATATGTTGCTTTCATAGATTTTAGAAAAGCATTTGACTCTGTCCACCATGGTAAACTTTTAGAATGTCTTAGAAACAACGGGATAAAAGGAAAGTTTTTGTGTTCTTTGAGATCCATGTATAGCTCTCTTCTGTCTTGTGTAAGGGTGAATTTTCAATTGTCCGACTTTTTTGCTTGTCCTGTTGGTGTCCGTCAAGGGTGTGTATTAAGCCCTAACCTGTTTTCGTTGTTTATCAACCAGCTAGCTGATTATATTTCATTAAATGGAAAACATGGTATTCAAATGTTACCTGAACTTACTGATATATTCCTATTACTTTTTGCTGATGACGTTGTTTTACTGTCAAATACCCCTTCAGGTCTTCAGAATCAGTTAAATTGTCTTAAGATTTGTTGTGAGAATTTGAAATTAAATGTAAATAAGGATAAAACTAAAATTATGGTTTTTCGTAAAGGTGGCTTTCTTGGTCAAAAAGAAAAGTGGTTCTATGATAATGTTGCACTAGAAGTTGTAAATGAATATTGTTATCTGGGTTTCACTTTTACTACTAAGATTAGTGCTACGCAGAGGAACAAAGCATCTGGTGACAAAGGGAAAAAAAGCACTTTTGAGTGTGAATAAAATTTTCAAAACATTCGGACATGTCTCCAAGCACATTCTTTAAGATTTTTGACACCAAAATACAGCCAGTTCTACTGTACTCATCCGAAATTTGGGGTTTGCATCGTTTGAAGGACATTGAGAAAGTGCACCTCAGGGCATGTAAGAGGTTTTTAGGCGTTCCAACACGCACTCCTAACAAAATGGTGTATGGTGATTTGGGGCGCTATCCCTTGTATATTAATTCTTGTATAAATTCATTAAGATACTGGTTTAAACTGTTAGCAATGGAACAACAAAGACTGCCACATAAAGCTTACAAAATGTTACTGTGTCTAGATGAAAAGGGAAAAGACTGTTGGGTGTCACAGATACGAATGATTCTTTGTGTAACAGGATTTACTGTAGTTTGGCTGCACCAGGGTGTTGGCAATGTAAAAACTTTTCTTAATATGTTCAAACAGCGTCTGATTGACATGTTTATACAGGAATGGTCTGGGGCATTGAGAGACAGAGATACATACAGGCAGTACCGATCATTCAAAACAGTTTTTGAGAGGAAGAAATATCTAACGACTATTGATGTATACTGCTTCAGAGTTGCACTCTCACAGATTAGATTTGGTGTTTTACCCATTAACAATAACATGCATCGCTACAGTGAATCATATCAAAAGAAATCATGTCCATTTTGTACATCTAGTGTTGAAAATGAAACGCATTTTTTGTATGAATGTCAGATGTATTCAGATATACGATCAAAATTTTTCAGAGACTCTGTTCAGCTACCATTCTCAATACTGCTTCAACTACAAAGCGAGCAGCACAAAGAGAATTTGTCTAGGTTCATATTCCATGGCATTAAAAAACGATCTAGAATTGTAACAGATGAGGTTTGATGAAAGTATTCATTGTGTGGGCAGACCCAACGATCCCTCACCCCCCATCCCATCCCGTGTCTTGTTTTTGGTTGCATGGACGTAAAAGTAATGCTGTAGATGCCATGGAATATGACAGTCTATCAGAATAAAGTGATTGAGGTTTCAACTCATTTGTGCAATTTCCTGATTGGGTTGGTTTTTTTCCATGACAATTTTTTCCTGCTGATCTTGATGTTTATGTGGCATATTCTACAGATTTGTGACGGAATATCTATAATGTCAGAGGTGATGTAATTACTGAGGACGGGCTGTACTCTCTCTCTCTCTGTCTCTCTCTCTGTCTGTCTGTCTGTCTGTCTGTCTGTCTGTCTGTCTGTCTGTCTCTCTCTCTGTGTCTCTGTCTGTCTCTGTCTGTCTGTCTGTCTGTCTCTGTCTCTCTCTGTCTCTGTCTCTGTCTCTCTCTCTCTCTCTCTCTCTCTCTCTCTCTCTCTCTCTCTCTCTCTCTCTCTCTGAATCTCTGCGTCTTTTGTTTGGTTGTATAGACGTAAAAAGTAATATTATACTTGTAATGACACTATGATCTCTGATCGAAATGAAGTGATTGAAGTTTAACGCTCCGACTCATTAACGCAATTCCATGGTTGACTTGTTTGTACTATGATACTTCTTCCCTTTTTATGTGTTATTAATTGTGTTATTGTGTTATTATTTTGCAGATCTGCAATCGGATGTCTATGATACCAGAGGCGATGCAATTACTGATGATGAGCTGTAAACACACACACACACACACACACACACACACACACACACACACACACACACACACACACACACACACAAACACACAGACACACACACACCCTCCCTCTCTCTGTCTCTGTCTCTGTTTCTGTGTGTGTCTCTCTCTCTCAATTGTTTTGATAACTTTCAGACATCGTAAACATTGAATGTCAGTTTATTTGAATATGTTATATTATTATATGTTTTCTTTATCACACCATGTTTTGTAAGCTTAAATTTTGTTGTAAATTTGACTTTACTGACAAGCATGTCTCCTGCAGCCCCCCGCTCCATTTTTTTCTTCTTCTTCATATGTTTGTATAATGGCCTGTGGCCGATGTACAATAAACATCCGAGTTCCGAGTTCCGAGTTCTCTCTCTCTCTCTCTCTCTCTCTCTCTCTCTCCTCTCTCTCTCTCTCTCTCTCTCTCTCTCTCTCTCTCTCTCTCTCTCTCTCTCTCTCTCTCTCTCTAACTAATGTCTTTCTTTCTTTACCTTGACCTTCTTCTCTCTCTTCATGAAAAGAAAACATTTTTTTTGTGTATATCCTTTCCTTCTCTCTCTCTCTCTCTCTCTCTCTCTCTCTCTCTCTCTCTCTCTCTCTCTCTCTCTCTCTCTCTCTCTCTCTCTCTCTCTCTCTCTCTCTCTCTCTCTCAAATTCAAGGCATTATTTCCTTTAGAATGAAGTTTATTGATGACATGCAGGTGAACCTGTGAGTGAGTGAGTGAGTGAGTGAATGACTGTGTGTATGTGTGTGTGTGTGTGTGTGTGTGTTGTGTGTGTGTGTGTGTGTGTGTGTGTGTGTGTGTGTGTGTGTGTGTGTGAGTTCTTTTTTTCTCCCTTTTTATAAAAATGTTATGTTTTATATGACTTATTTTGTTGATAGATGGTGGTGGATTGATGTTTTGTCATTTTCCTCATCATACTCTTATGTTTGCTCTTTAATTGTTGCGCTTTTTTAAAATATCAAAATCATCATCGATTCTTCCTTCTTATTTTCGTTTCTGAATTAGTGCCTTATTATATCATTACCCTATTATTGTATCTCTGTCATATTTCTTGCCTGTTGTTTGATACTTGGTATGGTTTCTTGCTCTTGGTATTTGGATCATTATTATTGTTGTTGTGTAGTTAGAGGTTATCTTTTTATCTTGATGTTATCTCTGAAAAGGGCGGGGACTGGATGTAAAAAAGCACGCGAGTGCTTATCTATTATCCTCGAATAGAAGAATTTGCTTTGCTTTGCTTTGCTCTCTCTCTCTTTCTCCTGGAGTTAACATCAGTGCTGACTGCACTCTCCCCAAAAGTCCTTCGGATGAGACTTTAAACCGAGGCCCCATGTGCGAAGGCACGCAAAACATCTTGCGCACACGTTAAATCCTGTTCCGCTTTTCGTAAGAGTAGGCTATCGTGTGCCGGTGTGAACAGATGACATTTACAAAACTGCATACACACGGGGACTGTATGAAAAAAAGCACAAAAGTGCTTATGCCATTATCCTCGATATAAAAGAAAAAATCAAAATAAATCAAATCTCTCTCTCTCTCTCTCTCTCTCTCTCTCTCTCTCTCTCTCTCTCTCTCTCTCTCTCTCTCTCTCTCTCTCTCTCTTCTCTCTCTCTTCCTGTCAGTCTTTTAATTATCTGTCTTTTTAATTATTTTTTCTTTTCTTTCATAAAAAAACGTATTTCTGTTCTCTAAATGTTTCCCCACTTCTCTGCCTTATCTTCTTTCTTTCTTTCCGTTATTTTCTTAACTCCTTTATTTTGTCATGAAAAATGTAGTTTCGTGTTTTTTTTATATTTTAAATTCACCTTCTCTGGGTCATTCCTTCTTTCTTTCCATCCCTTTCTTTCTTTCTTTCTTTTTTTTTTTTTAAATTCCTGCTTGAGTTTGCCAGCCCAGCATGAAACATCTATCCACTGTCTATCTTGACCCGTAGCATAAACAAATACTGATCAGGGGAGGTAAGTCATGTTAATGCAAAGGCGTTTAGTTGTCTAACGTTTATGTTCCATCTTTCTTCTTCTTCTTCTTCTTCTTCTTCTTCTTCTTCTTCTTCTTCTTCTTCTTCTTCTTCTTCTTTTTCTTCTTCTTCTGCTGCTGCTGCTGCTGCTGCTGCTGCTGCTGCTGCTTCTTTTTCTTCTTGTTCTTGTTCTTGTTCTTCTTCTTCTTCTTATTCTTCTTGTTCTTCTTCTTCTTCTTCTTCTTCTTCTTCTTCTTCTTCTTCTTCTTTCTTCGCAATTCTTCGCAATTCTTCTTCTTCTTCGTCTTCTTCTACATATTTCTGCATTATCAAATAATTCAGAAGTCCAGGTTCTAACTGTAGTAAGAGCACGAATAGAACGTGCTGTTTTAGGAAAGCTGACATCAGATCTTGTGCTTATTTCAGTGTCCACATTGGTTTCTTGTTTTGCTCACTGTAAGAGGTATTTAGCCAGAGTTAGTTGTAGATAACTGTCTAATGGCAAACTACCTATCTCTTTATAAGTACCCATGGATAATGCATGGAAAGGTACTCCTAGAGGTGATGGAAAAAACTACAGTCTAATCTTCTCAATTTCTGTAACGAAAACTTAGGAGCAGTGAAAAAAGCCTCCTGGCCATAAACAAGTCTGGAACGTACTAAAGATAAAGACAGATGTTTTAATACAGCTACGTCATGAGCCCACACTTTACTGATGACTTTCACGAAGTTTAGACTTTCCCTAGCTTTAGTATCTAAACATCCAATATGATAAGTCCAAGTTAATTTACACGTGAAATATAACCCTAAAGATTTTACCATTGGTTCATAATCCAAAATGTTCCCATATAATAATTATGTGGAAAGTAAAACTGGTGGGTTGGCACCATTATTAAAAAGTACAATATTAGTCTTCAGGAGATAGGGACAGACCATTCACAAAAATATAGTCACTAAATTTGAACGCGCCTGCACACACAGACACATTAAAATTTTTTAAACATATGGATACAAATATTTCAAATTATATTTTTATTCAAAGGTCAGGGACTTCCCCTGCTGTTAGTCCCAAGGGAAACAACTTGGACAGGTCAGAATATTTTTGCACACAGTTTGGTCCCTTGCCCATGTGTAAAACGCCAGTGCTGTGCTTTCTGTGACTGTCTTCTTTTACCAATGTAGGTTTAGCTTGCTGTGCATCAGATGTGTGCAAAGAACTAGCATAAGCCCACATTAGCAGTGCATCAGGTGTGTGTAAAGAACTAGTATATCCCCACATTAGCAGTGCATCAGGTGTGCGCAAAGAACTAGTATATCCCCACATTAGCAGTGCATCAGGTGTGTGCAAAGAACTAGTATAACCCCATATCAGCAGTGCATCAGGTGTGTGCAAAGAACTAGTATAGCCCCACATCAGCAGTGCAGCAGTGTCGTACAGTGTCAGCCTGATGTACTGCTGCTGGCCAGCTAAGGTTGCTGGGTTGAGCTTCTCCAGTACCTGCATCACACACACTCACCAAATAACTGCCATTCCCTGGGGTGGACCTTACAACTCCAGCCCCACCTGTTCACCTTCCAGCCAGTCAAAGGGGTGGATGATGGAGAGGGTGGGAGTCTGTGTAAGTCAGCTGACCTGCCAGTCTGCTGTCTGTAAGGCAAGGCATGGCAAGGCAAAGTCTTTTATTCGAGGATAATAGATAAGCAGTCATGTGCTTTTTTACATCCAGTCCCCACCCTTTTCAGGGATACATCAAGTTGAAAAGATACTAAACAATAAAACTTTACGCAGTACCAACGCACAAGAATAAGGACACTATATATGATAAGGTAATAAAAAATGCACTCGATCAGAAGACAAAAATCGAAAGTCACTATAAAAATATTTTGATTATGGAGAATAGAAAAGTGTTAATAGGTAAGGAGCAAACTGTGACAGGGGAAGGCACAGGAAGCCACAGGGAGTGCAGGTCTCCTGTTCCCCTGCCCCCCTCCCTCCCTCCACCACACTACAGGCTTGTTACAGTGAAACACAAGTCCCCTTCCCCCCCTCCCTCCCTCCACCACACTACAGGCTTGTTACAGTGAAACACAAGTCCCCTTCCTCACCTCCCTCCCTCCACCACACTACAGGCTTGTTACAGTAAAACACGTCCCCTGCCCCCCTCCCTCCCTCCACCACACTACAGGCTTGTTATAGTGAAACACAAGTCCCCTGCAGCCTGGCCCTTTACTTCCCCAACACCACAACACCACACCTCCCTCCCTCCCTCCTTCCCCCCCAGTACAGAGGGTGTGGGATTCCAGCTCAGACACACACAGTCCCTCTGTGCACTTTGAACACACACAGTCCCTCTGTGCACTTTGAACACACACAGTCCCTCTGTGCACTTTGAACACACACAGTCCCTCTGTGCACTTTGAACACACACAGTCCCTCTGTGCACTTTGAACACACACAGTCCCTCTGTGCACTTTGAACACACACAGTCCCTCTGTGCACTTTGAACAGACACAGTCCCTCTGTGCATTTTGAACACACACAGTCCCTCTGTTCACTTTGAACACACACAGTCCCTCTGTGCATTTTGAACACACACAGTCCCTCTGTGCACTTTGAACACACACAGTCCCTCTGTGCACTTTGAACACACACAGTCCCTCTGTGCATTTTGAACAGACACAGTCCCTCTGTGCACTTTGAACACACACAGTCCCTCTGTGCACTTTGAACACACACAGTCCCTCTGTGCACTTTGAACACACACAGTCCCTCTGTGTACTTTGAACAGACACAGTCCCTCTGTGCACTTTGAACACACACAGTCCCTCTGTGTACTTTGAACAGACACAGTCCCTCTGTGCACTTTGAACACACACAGTCAAGTCCTTCTGTGCACTTTGAACACACACAGTCCCTCTGTGCGCTTTGAACACACACAGTCCCTCTGTGCACTTTGAACACACACAGGCATTCTCTCACCCCAACACAGCAACACACCCAGACAGCTCAAAGCACCCAATGTTTATTGGAATAAAGCACAGAGCAGCACGCATAATTTGAAATTGCAAAAAAAGGATGGCTCACACCACAACACTGACAGCTTAGTACTGTATTGCATAAAGCATTGTCAATAAAACAATACACATTCTTTGTATCCTAAAACAAATGTAAACAATCCTCAAATACCATCTGTCAAATCATACTGTATCATGGGAGGAAAATTATGTCGACATATGTTGATTTTGGATAAAAATGATAATGATGATAATAATAATGATCATAAAAATCATAATCGACCTCCTCTTCCTCCTCCTCCTCCACCTCCTCCTCCTCAACATCATTTTAAAGATTGATCAGTTCAAAGCCATCCTCACCTCTACACTATCGTTCAAAGAATGATAAACATCGTCATGTGTATTATTAGTTCGTATAGTTTTCTTCCATATTTCTCATGCCAGCATAATCACCCATATTCAGTCACTAAATCTCATAGTTTGATGACATAGAGAAACAGATACAGTTGCAGAGAGGAAAAGAAAAAAATAATGGGTTCCACTTCTCTTGTGGCACGTGCTCTCACTGAGGAGAGCAGCCCGAATTAATTTTTATGGAGAGAAATCTTCTGTGACTTAAAGTGGTATACAATACAATACAATACAATACAATACAATACAATACAATACAATACAATACAATACAATACAATACAATACAACGCATTCTCAGTGTTTTCTACAAACATCCATGGAATTGACAGTTTATCTGAAATCAAAATCACATCCAATGCATCTTTACAGGCACATTTGCTTACACTATAAATTCATCTCATAAACTGATACCCCACCTCACACACACAGGCACACACACTCACCACACACACACACACACACACACACACACACACACACACACACACACACACACACACACACGCACGCACGCACACACACACACAAACACACGTGCACACACACACTAAATGAATTTGAATACACACACACACACTAAATGAATTTGAATACACACACACACTAACACACTTAATGAATTTGAATACACACACACACACACACGCACACACACACACACACACACACACACACACACACACGCACACACACACACACACACACACACACACAGAGTACAAGTATAAAAACAGCACAGTCAGCAGCCTGATCTCTGTCTCAAACGCTCGCCATGTCTTTGCCTTCTGCGGCAGCTGAGACTGATGGCAGACTCAGGGAAACGACATTAGGGAAAAAAGAGTTGCAGAGAAACGTCATACAATAAAACGTAACTTTCTTTTACGTCATATACACCCTTGTGTGTGTGTGTGTGTGTGTGTGTGTGTGTGTGTGTGTGTGTGTGGTGTGGTGTGTGTGTGTGTGTGTGTGTGTTTCAAATTCATTTATTATTTATGTGTGTGTGCCTGCCCACACGTATGTGTGTGTGTGTGTGTGTGTGTGTGTGTGTGTGTGTGTGTGTGTGTGTGTGTGTGTGTGTGTGTGTGTGTGTGGTGTGTGTGTGTGTGTGTGTGTGCAGAACATGAATCAGACATCTGCTATGGTATTTACAAAAAAACAAACCTAATCATAAAAGGAAAACTAATCTGAAAAGGAAAACTAATCTGAAAAGGAAATGTAATCATCATCAGTATTGCTAAAGAATACCACTGTTCCTCTAACGATCAACACAACTAAAGGCACCACACATATCAAGACACACAACACAACAATGTACATGATGTTGATGATGATGACTTCATTATGCTAAAAGATGAAAAAGGTAAAGGTGTCCCATGACCTGTGGGGTTGTAGGGGAGCGAGGGGTCAGAGACCTCAGCTTATCTAGGGGGCCAGCTATATTGAGGGCTGCGCCCATCTCCTCTCCCTCGCTGCTTTACCTTCCCTAACCCTAAAGAGGGCAGGTACCCATTTACAGCTGGGTGAACTGGGAGAACTGTACTGTAGCCAAGGGGCGCAAACGGTCACCCATCCAACTGGTAACCAGGCTCCACGCTGCTTAACATTGGCTGTGG
>CM060347.1:32034773-32039773 GCA_030674155.1 Stramonita haemastoma | reverse complement strand
TTGGTTCGTTGGTTCAATCTTGTATTTAAGGTCTGTTCACTATTAGTAATATGCAATAGAAATAGAGTACTGAAAGCAGAAATAAAAGAAAGCAGTAAGGAAATACAGGTCATTTAACAGTTTGGTATTCAACAGCAAATATTCCAAACACAGAATATTATCATCACACAGTGTGTGTAAGTGCCTCTGTGTGTGTGTGTGTGTGTGTGTGTGTGTGTGTGTGTGTGTGTGTGTGTGTGTGTGTGTGTGTGTGTGTGTGTGTGTGTGTGGTTTATTTTATTTATTTTTATTTATTTTATTCTTTTATATCGAGGATAATGGGATAAGCACGTGTTTTTTTTTTACATCAAGTCCCCGCATGTATGCAGTTTTGTAAATGTCATCTGTTCCCACCGGCACATGATGGCCTACTCTTACTAAAAGTGGAACTGAATTTAATGTGTGCGCAAGATGTTCTGTGTGAGGTCGAACACGGGCTTTGGTTTATAGTCACATCTGAAGGACTTTTGGGGAGAGTGGAGTCAGCACTGTTGTTAACTCCAGGAGAAAAATCTCCTGACCGGAATCAAACCGGGGTAATCAAATTGCCAGCGCTATGTTGTGACCACTAGGCTATTCTTCCCCCCACCCCATGTGTGTGTGTGTGTGTGTGTGTGTGTGTGTGTGTGTGTGTGTGTGTGTGTGTGTGTGTGTGTGTGTGTGTGTGTGTGTGTGTGTGTGTGTGTGTTTGTATGTGTGTGTGTGTTTGTGTGTGTGTGTGGTGTGTGTGTATGTGTGTGTATGTTTGTGTGTGTGCGTGTGTGTATGTGTGTGTATGTGTGCATGTGTATGTGTGTGTATGTGTGCATGTGTATGTGTGTGTATGTGTGTATATGTGTGTGTTGCGTGTGTATGTGTGCATGTGTATGTGTGTGTATGTGTGTGTATGTGGGTATGTGGGTATGTGTGTGTATGTGTGTGTATGTCTGTTTATGTGTGTATGTGTGTGTATGTGTGTTTATGTGTATTGTGTGTGTATGTGTGTGTGTATGTGTATGTGTGTATGTGTGTGTGTATGTGTGTGTATGGTGTGTGTATGTGGTGCATGTGTATGTGTGAGTTGTGTGGAGAGAGAGATGGGGAGGGGGAGCTGAGTGTCTAGCCCTAGATGCATTACTGGTGCACAACATGAGTGACTATGATTTTACTTGCATGAGTTTATAGTTGGATAAGGGTTTGTTGATTTGTGGGTGCTATTTTTTATTGTGGTATGCACGACTGGTGATTATATATCTATATATATATATATATCTATATATATCTATATCTATATCTATATCTATATATCTATATCTATATCTATCTATCTATATATATATATATATATATATACTATATATATATATATATATATTATATATATATATATATATATATATATATATATATATATATATATATATATATTATATATGTGTGTGTGTGTGTGTGTGTGTGTGTGTGTGTGTGTAAGTGTAAGTGTGTGTGTGCATGCATGTGTGTGATGTTATGTTTACATGTTTACTGTTTTTATGTATAGCTTGTGGCCCGCCTGAATTTCTCTGTCTTTAAGATGATAAAGTGATGGAATTTGGAATTTTAATTTGGAATTTCAGAACTTTTTAATAGCATATTTTGGGAGCGGATGGGGTGGAGGTGTTACTCCTTTGTTTTTTCTGTATATTTTTTGTTGTTTTCATTTCTACAGACACACAGAGAAATATGTTACCTAGGTTGTCCTTGAGAGACTGGGTCACTTTCTGCAGGTCAGCTTCAGTCTTCCTGGACGTTGTGACTTCCTTCTGCAGTGATGTAGTCTCCTTCTTCAGGTCACCAGTCTCTTTCTTCAGGTCACCAGTCTCCTTCTTCAGGTCACCAGTCTCCTTCTTCAGGTCACCAGTCTCCTTCTTCAGTTCCTCAGTCTTCTTCTCCTGTTCTTCTCCTTTCTTCTTCAGTTCTTCAGTCTTCTTCTCCTGTTCTTCTTCTTTCTTCTGAAGGGTGGTGACGTCATCAAGGCAGGAAGCCAGCTGGGAGGTGAGGGTGTGGGTGTTTTCTGTCACCTCCCTCATCCAGCCCTCCACTCTGTCCCTCAGCTCTCCCAGTGACATAGGCACTCTCCTCACCCCCTCAACATCCGCCCCCTCCACCACACGCCCCATGTACGCTGTGACGTCATCCTGGTTCAGCAGGGAGGCCTCGGTGACGTCATAGCCCCAGTGCCAGGAAGGGCCCTGGCTGTCGGCCCGCTGCTTGTGCAGGAGCAGCTTGTCCTCAGAGAGCAGTGCCGCCTTCAGCTCCTTCCTCCACAGCAGCACATCGGGGTCAGCAGCAGTAGCACGTGCAGCACGTGACAGCAGAGAGGAGAGAGTGTCCCGAGTCAGTGTGCTGGAGGCTTTCTGCACCTGCAGCTGACTGCCAGTGCAGGCTTCCTTCGCCGACACTTCTTCCACCAGCCTGTCACGTGACTGCCTGGCCCACGTCACCAGCAGGTCACAGCGTGCCTGGATCTGTTGCGTCACTTCCTGTGCGTGACGTGTCAGCTGACGGTCCTGACGATCCACTTGTTGTATGGCCATCTCCACCACCTGCAGCTGTTAGACACACACACACACACACACACACACACACACACACACACACACACACACACACACACATACACACACACATACAACACACACACACACACACACACACACACACACACACACACACACACACACACACACACGCACACACACACACATACACACACAGAGTTTAGCTTCAGATTCAGGGGTTTGTTATTGTTCTTTTAACCTAAGTTTTGCAATAAACAATAGTTTTCTATAAGTATCTTTTATGTGAATCAGTTATCAATGTATGATATGGAATCAGTTGTGCATTGGTGCCCGTGTATGTGTACTCTGTGTGTGTGTGTGTTTGTGTGTGTGTGTGTGTGTGTGTGTGCACGATGTTTGTGTATGTGTGTGTGTGTATGTGTGTGTGTATGTGTGTGTGTGTGTATGTGTGTGTGTGTGTGTGTGTGTGTGTGTGTGTGTGTGTGTGCGTGCGTGTGTGTGTGTGTGAGCGCGTGTGTGTGTGCCTGGTGGTGTGTGTGTGCATAAATCATCATCCAACTTTTTTTGTAATGCTATGTGGAAATTTTCCTGTTTGTTTTGTTTTGCCCTTTCTTTTTAATCTGGGACACATGGTTTATGTAATTCGCTATCGATAGTATTTTTTCTATAATGAATACATTGGTTAAATTTTTTTGCCGTTTACTAAACTATTATGGTTTATACAACTTATTTTTGATAGATAGTGGTGGGATGATGATTTTCAGTTGTTCAACTCGTTATGTTTTCTTGTTTGCTACTTACTTATTTGCCTCTTTGTATCATAATCAACTTTTGATTGTTGATTGCTTATTTCACTTCTCTGTGTATGTGCATTTTGCTATTTAATTATCATCATCTTGGTTGTTGTTTAATCAGCAGATGTTTTATGTTTTTTCATTTCTTATAAGAAAAAGTACTGAATGTAAAAAAACACATGGATGCCTATTCCTTAAATTTCAAATAAAAGAATCTGATTGATTGATTCTCTCTCTCTCTCTCTCTCTCTCTCTCTCTCTCTCTCTCTCTCTCTCTCTCTCTCTCTCTCTCTCTCTCTCTTTCTCTCTCTCCTTTGATGAGACTTTAAACCAAGGCCCCGTGTGCGAACACACAGAGAACATCTTGCGCACACGCTAAATCATGTTCCGATTTTCGTAAGAGTAGGCCGGTGCTGGCGGAAACAGGTGACATTTACAAAACTGCATACACACGGGGACTGGATGTAAAAAAGCACAAGAGTGCTTATTCTATTATCATCGATATAAAAGAATAAATCAAATCAAATCTCTCTCTCACCTGTTCTTCAGCAGTAGGAATCAGAGACAGGATTTCTTCCCGGGCTTGCAGAGCTGCACTGACCAGGTCAACTGTCTCGTGCCTTTCATGTGACGTCAGCTTACAGTGCAGACAGATGCTGACATCACACTGACGACAGTAGAAGCACGTGACCTGATCCTGGTGAATCAGACACACCCCTTTCTTCTCCTGCTTCTGCTTTGCTGGCTGACCAAGACTAACAGGCGTCACGTGATGGTCACGTGTACACATTTCATGGCAACGTCGGCAGGTGCGACACATGTTGAGCTGGCATTGCTGGCAGGTGTGGGTGGCATCTTGCTTGTTGTCCTCCTCACACATGTCACACACAACACTGGGCAAGTCTTCATCGGGGTCAGACTCATGGTCCACGTAGAAATTGGTCTGGAAAGAGAAGACACCATTCAGTGTGATCAGCAAGGGGGAAAAAAGCACAGGAATCTGATTTGTCCTTTAATCAAAGGTGATTTTTCAATACTCACAATTTGTCAGGTGTGATTATTAGACACTTTGAAGACAAGGTCTAGTAGATGTTTTTCATACTTGCCAGTTGACTAACAAATTTGCCTTTCTAATATTCAACCGTGCAAATTGGGGTAGAAGGCCTACTGTTTTTTTTCTTCTTCATGGATTTATTTCAATTTTGGTGGATTGTATAGTTTAGTGGTTAAAGCATGGTTTTTGTGATTTGACAGCCCGGGACTGAACCCATGTTTGAGACACCACTGAGACACCTGTTCAAGGGGATCTTTTCCCTGAAGTTATCATCAGTACTGACTAGACTTCCCGAAAGTCCTTTGGGTGAGACTACAAACCAAATCCCTATTCGCACATGCATGTAGAACATCTCGTGCACGCATTAAAACCCATTCTGCCCTTCACAAGAGTAGGTATGCTATTTGTGCTGGTAAAAATGGATGACACCATTAAAAAAAAAAATCTCACACACATGGACAGTGGTGCTATGGTTAGATATAATCTCAGAAATTAGAATGTGGCTATGTAATGGTTGCCAGAAATGTATGCACACACAAAACTCTCACTACTAGTAAAACTTGGAGCTCAGGA
>CM060347.1:32019773-32027273 GCA_030674155.1 Stramonita haemastoma | reverse complement strand
CTTTTACCTAGATACCCTCCCTTCCTAAACACCATCACCTTAGTTTTATCAATATTGACACATATATTCATATTACAACAACAACTCTTTAAAACATTTAACTGGTTTTGAAGTCCACTTGGAGTAACTGACATTAATGCTACATCATCTGCAAAGAGTAATATGAATAATTCCATAGCATCGTGCATCATTCGAACCCCATGTTTACCTTTATCATGCATTTTATTTGCTAATTGATTTATGAAAACAGAAAATAAGGTAGGGCTCAAAACACATCCCTGTCTAACTCCTACTGGTGTTTCAAACATGTCTGTCAATTCAGAATTTACACGGACACATGACAACAATGACATATACATAGCTCTAAGCGAAGCAAAAAATCTACCTTGCACACCTTGATCTTTAAAACATTGCAAAAGTTTATCATGTTGAACTGAATCAAAAGCCTTCCTAAAATCTACGAAGGCAACATAAAGCTTTCTACCTTTCTTACTCATACAATTTTGAATTACAGCATACAGAGTAAATATTTGATCAACCGTAGAATACTTTTTACGAAAACCCGCTTGGCACTCTGAAATGATATTGTTATTTTCTAACCAAGTGTACAGCCGTGTATTCAAAACTGTCGTATAACATTTAGAAATTATGCTTAAAAGAGATACTCCTCTATAATTGTCTACATTTTCAAAATCTCCCTTTTTATGTAATGGAATGATGATAGCTTTTGACCAATCATGGGGGTAGACCCCTCTTTCAAAAATTTGATTAAATAGTTTTGTAAGAAATGCCTGTACTTTTTTACCCCCACTTTTCAACATTTCGGCAGATATATCATCAATGCCACATGCTTTGCCATTTTTAAGTTTTCTGATGGCCTGAATAACTTCATCCTCTGATATGTTTTTATTAAGAATATGGCCTGCTTCATCAGACAAATCAAATTCAACATCACAATTATTGCTATCTACGTTATCTTTTTGGAAAATGTTCTTAAAGTGTTTAAACCAACTATCTGTGGATATATTATTAGTGACCCTTTCTTTGTTTGTGCAACCCATAGCTCTTAACTCCTTCCAAAAACGTGAAGGACTGAGAATTTCCCTTGCTAACATGTCAGCTTTTTGCTTTCTAAAAGCTTGCCTTTTCTTCTTTAGTAGTAGTTTATACCTTTTCCTAACTTCAACATATACAATTCTATCTTCTTCTTTCCTTGTTTTTCTAAAATGGTTTAATTTTGTCCTTGCTTCCTTTTTTGTTTTGTTACATTCACCATCGAACCACTCTGATTTTTTCTTTCTTTTAGGGTAAAACTGCTTAAACATGCATTTACTTGAATCTTTTAGGCAGTGAACAAAAATTTCCAATGCATTATCAACATCACTATCTATGCTTGCTGTAGCGAGTATCATTCTGTTTTGGATATCTCTACTCTCCCAGGTTTTGACAAAATCATTCTCATATGCCTCATTCCATATAAATTTTCCTGACATCACATTTTCATTTTGTTCTGTTCCAGTAAAGCAAATATCATTCATTCCCTTAGATTGTAAATGCATAGTGACTGGTAAGTGGTCTGAATCTACATTGTTCAAAATAGACAAAACTGTAACACAATTTGAGGAAAAAAGTTCAACTGACACAATAAAATAATCCAACATACTGTCACCAGAAAGTCCAATATATGTGCACCCATCATCAAAGCCTGGTTCACACAAACCATTTAATATAAGACAATCAAATATATTACAAAGCTCTATCAACTGCTCACCAAAACTGTTTATTGAACTGTCCTGCGATTGTCTTGGATACTGATTATTATCTGGGAGTACTGTTTGCTCATAAACATCATCATCCCCATTATAATAGTAGTTTTTCTGTGCAGTGTGTGCATTCAGATCACCACATAACAAAATGAGGTTATCTCCATATGAATCATGCAGATCTGTTAAACATTGCTCCAAAAGTTCAATGCCATAGACCCCATGCTGAGTCTTCCAAAATCCAGAGTCACAAGGTGGGATATATGAACAAACAAACATAATATTTTTCATGGTACAAAATAGATCTTTACTAATATTTAAAACAACCGTGTTCTCCTGTTCTATCTTTATGCGAGTAATAAAATCGGCAAAACGTTTCCTGACCATTACAATGACACCACCTGAGTATCTCCCTTGGTATGAAAGTTTTTTGGCTTTTGAAGTAAATATTTCAAAATCTTTGAACAAAACTGATTCAAAATCAAAGGCAACAAAAGTTTCAGTTAAACAAACAAAATCATAAGATGTCACAAAATTTATGAAGTCATTATTTTCTAGCTTTTGTAACAATCCATTCACATTATAGTTCAAAAATTTCACTTCTTTTATATTTACACTATTTACAGTTTGTTGTGCATGCATCCCAGATGGCAACATGTCCTGTTCGATACTGTATTGACTCCCCTTTTCTTTGATTGGGGGTTTAGTACCATGTACTGTGGCCTGGCCGGATTCCTATTTATTAGCCCCTGTTGTACTGCCTTTTCTGGTCAGAGGTTCATTTGGCTGTGCATGTTTTTTGTAATTACTGAGCCTTCCAGAGTCAACCCTTTTGAAAGAGTCAACGATGTTGCTCTGGCTGCTTGATCTTATAGCTTTAGAGCGGTTGTTGCTCTGGACACGCGAACCAGACACAGCGCGTCTTGGACGCAGGCTGTGAGATGATGACTGGTTCTGTACAGTCTGACTTATTTCTCCATCCAGTGTCTGTTTCATGTCCTGTCCATCTGTCAGTCTGTCTGCTGGCATCTCTTGCCTAGATGTACTTTGTAGAAGTAAATTTTCATTTTCAGGTCTGTCCGTCATGTCATCTTTGTCAGTGGTCAACTCCATGTCAAGCTGCTCAGTACTTTGTGAGGTGTGATCTGCTACGTCATGTCGGGCAAAGCTTTGCTCTTTCTCAAGCTGTTCTGAACCCTGTGAAAGATGGGTTTTAGTACCATCTTCTCTCTGTGTTGAGGTCATTGTACATTCACCCACAGTATCACGTTCTGCACACACACAAAATCATGCTGTGGAGTTAAATTATCACCTTCCAACCTGCTACCATTCTCAACAACAGTCTTGAGTCTTGTTTCTCTTCCTGGCTGTCAGTATTTAAGTTTTCTTCTTTGTCAGAGTCAATGTCAGTAGTGTCACTGTTTTCTGTGTGAGGCAAACTGGTCTTTGCCTTTTGTCCACCATGGTGTACATTGTTCTCCCTGTAAAACACACTCCTTTGTGACCCCCCTGTATTTCTGTTATTTCTTCTCTTTGTTTTTGGCCCTGCTGCATGTGATTGTCTGTCATAGTCCTTTACTATTACCTGTCTTCTATGATCCCCACTTCTTTGTCCATGTTCTGAGGACCTCTGCTCCCGTGGTTCACCATACCTCAGCACATCCCTGTATGACCATGAACCAGGTACAACAGGTACAGGTTCATTCCTGTCACATTCCAGGGAGTCTGACCCACGTCTGTTTTTACCTTCCACCCTGGGTCTGAAGGTTGCCTGGTGGTACCTCATGTAACCAGGCTCTTGCGTCCAGCTCCTTCTGCCATTTTCATAATGGCTGCGAGGGTCACCACTGCCCCCGGCACCTCTGGAGTGGCGGCTTCCTGGCTGGAAAGTGTGCTGGGCTTCCTTCTCCACTCAGCTTGCTGGCTGCCAATGTGTCGGGCTCTCCCCTCCAGGCGTTCCTCACTCCACCAGGAGTGAGAAGACTGATGGCCTTCAGTGCCGCTGTCCCTGTAGAAAAAAGGCTGCTGCTTGTCCCGGACATGCAGCCTCCCACTGTGGATATAGGCAATTTTTCCTTGCCCCCTGTGAAAGTCCAGCATAGACCTCTGACGCGTAGTCAGGTCAGTAGCCACACGTATGTCATCAGCTCGTAAACTGTCTCTTAGTTCTTTATCACCTAGAACTGTCATTTTGTCTGCCCATCGACAAAACTGAACTAGTATTGGTCGAGGGCCTTCCCTCCTTGAGCGTGGTCTTCCAAGGCGAAACGCTCTGGCAATGTCTTCACTTTGCCAACTGGGTGATTTAGAGTGCTGATTCAAACTGTCCACAACAAGTTGAACAGTACTGTACTCGTCTTCCCAGTCAAGCTCATGTAGATTTATGAATCTAAGATTTAGAGCTTTTGCGTCCTGTTCACTTGTCTCTAGTTTGTTCTCCAGAGAATCTAATCTCTCTATAATGGTGGTCCTGTCCTCTTTCAGCTCTATTATGTCTTCACTATTTGATCGGACTGTTTCTTTAAGTTGACTTACTTCAGCAAAGAACTGAGATATTTTGTCCTGTAAAGTACCAAATTTTTCATCAATGTCATTTCTTATTCCATTTAGATGGGACTGTAGTCCTTGCTGCATATGTATAAAGTGCCACTCCAAAAAGTGGAAAAAGTTACCTTGAGGCACTGAAGTCATGATTGATGAAACTTATCAAGCGCCTATGCTTTCTGTCCTCTACACAGGTTAAAGGTCAATGACGGCAGAGGTAATGTTGACAGGTCAGAGGGGAAACCCCCCATACACAGCAACAACACAGGTAACACACTGCCAGCCCACATAATTCACGTGCCGAAAGGGGGAGAAAAAAGTGTATGTTGCAAAACAGGGCTGAACGATTTTCACTGGACTGTCAATATTTATTTTCTTCTTTTCATCATGTAGTTTTTAAAGTACATAAATCGGGTATATTCACTGACCTTATCAGCAGACTCTTGACACGATTGAATGGTCACAGTCACTATGTACACACATTCAAAAAATATTTGTAATGTTGCAACTGGAACTGTCACAATTTGACATATTTCACAGAGAGAAGGCAAGCACGTCCACCACTCAGCTTCCCTATTTCGACCCCCGAGAGAGAGAGAGAGAGAGAGAGAGAGAGAGAGAGAGAGAGAGAGAGAGAGAGAGAGAGAGAGAGAGAGTGTGTGTGGTGTGTGTGTGTGTGTGTGTGTGTGTGTGTGTGTGCATAAAAATATCAATTTAGGTTCATCGAATGGCCAGGTTAATTACAAAAACAAGTAGAAAAAGAAAGAAAAGTATGTGAACAGTTAATAAATAAAAGCCCCCCGCCCCTGAAAACACAAACAAACAAAAAAACAACAAAAAAACCTAACCAACAAACAAAAAAACAACTTATTATATAAACCTATAGACTGGACTATTTACAAGGGATTGAACAATTTCAATCAACAGAATGTGATCCGACATTAGATTCTGAGAAGTTTCTTCAGAAAAATTCTGGTCTTTAAAACTTTTCGGAAGAAACTGGAGTACTTTGCTACATCTGTAAAATATATGACCTAGGCTAAACTTTTGTCCACATATGCAATTTACGTTTTTACAATATTTCGTTTTGATAGCATCAAGTCGATTTCGGCAGATCATACTAGAAACTACCCTCGAATAGAAGCTAGAATGATTTGACATCAGCTGCCTTGTAAGTCCTACAACAGATCCTGTTTTTTCCCAGATACTAAATGGCTATTATCATATCTAATGAGTTGTGCCCCTGATGTTGACTCTAACAAATGACAAGCCTCTTTTACTGAAGGACGAATGTTTACTGTTTGCAAGTTATTTATATTCTGAGGTCCATGCTTGGCCGATTGGTCGGCTAACTCATTACCCCATAGACCACAATGGGAAGGTACCCAACAAAAAGTGATATTTGTGCCTTTGATTCTCAAATAAAGAATTAAATGGCTGACTTCAATGATCAAGCGTATCCAAATCAAAAGACTCTAGGACATTTAAAACTGACTTTGAGTCAACGAAAAGTACAATTTTGAACAGAATTCTTGGAAGATTTAACAAATAGTCTAAAGCTTTTGAAATAGCAAGAAGTTCAGCAGTGAATACTGATAATTGTTTACCCAGAAAATACGATTTTCTAACTTTAAGAGCTGGGATTGCGAAGGCGGCACCTACAGATTTAGTTTCTATCACTGATCCGTCTGTATATATTTTAAGGCAGTCTTTGTATTGATCATAAATATGTGCTTTACTCTAACGGATGGGTGAATATGGTGGTTGAACAGCTATATCTGCTGGGCTGATATTTGACTTTTTAAAAAGCTCTGAAGGGTAAGTAGTAATAGTTTGTTGTGAGGATATACTGTTTGCTCTTTTAGGGAAATCAAGATCAGACCGCTCTGTTATTTCTTTGTGCATAAAATTTTCTCTTGAGCTACTTCTGATGATAAATTTTGCAGCTGACAATTCTCTAAAAGCACCTATTGGTAAGACACCGGCTTCTTTGTATGTTTCTTGGCTAGAAGCATGAACTGGCACACCAAGAGAAAGTTTGATAGCTTTACTGTCTATGCTCTGAATCTTTTTTAACAGGTACTTTGGAGCGCTAAAGAACACCTCTTGTGCATAAGACAGTTTAGACCTAACAAGGGCAATGGAAATGAATTAAGCTCTGAGAGTCCATTCCCCATGGTAGTCTGCTTATGACCTTTAAAAGATTTAAACTCTTCTTGGCCTTGGTAAGGATATGATCGATATGATTATTCCATGTCAATTTTGGTGTAATATAAAGGCCTAAAAATTTGATCATTTGTGTATACTCAATTAGTTTTCCTTGTAATTTAAATATTGGAAGACTGTTTGGAACACTTCCAGAATCAAATAGCATCATCTTTGTTTTTTCTGTCGAAAGAGAAAGTCCATTTTCCATCATGAAATTTCCAAGTCTATCCAACTCAGTTTGCTATAATTTTCTGAGATAGTTTTGAGTTCTTTGTGGAGTTGATTTTTTCAATGTGGTGTTTAACCACATGCAGATGTCATCGGCATATTGAACCAAAACCACATTACTTGACAGAGCTTTAGGAAGGTCATGTATAAGTATATTGAATAATATTGGAGCTATAATTGAACCCTGAGGTATACTCATTTCAGTATTGTGGATTGAAGAATAACTCGAATCTATTCTCGTTTGAATGGTTCTATCTGCTAAAAAAAGATTTCACATAATTGTACACATTACCAGACAAACCAATTGATTTTAATTTAAATAATAGACGCTTGTGCCAGACTTGATCATATGCCTTCTCTACATCAAAAAAAGTTGCTAAAACACTTTTTCTACGTGCAAATTGGCGCTTTATATGTGTGGACAGTTTAACTAGATGTTCAGTTGTTGATCTACCTTTTTGAAATCCTGCTTGATTAACAGGTATTATTTTGTTCTTTTCACATTAATAAGTTAAACGATTCAGTACTATTTTCTCCAACAGTTTACTCGTGTGAGATGTTAATGCGATTGGTCTGTAATTTATTTTGTTAAGTTTTGACTTTCCGGTCTTTAGAATTGGTACAACTATAGAATTTTTCCACAACTGTGGTAAAATTCCAGTTTCCCAGCAAGTGTGAAAAATATGGTGCAAAAAGTTCGAACAATTGTCGGAAAGACTTTTTAACATTTCATTGGAAATTACATCAGAGCCAACAG